>JAOUQT010314029.1:0-14730 GCA_025769995.1 Xyliphius kryptos | reverse complement strand
TCCCCGTGTCTGTGTGGGTTTCCTCCGGGTTCTCCGGTTTCCTCCCACAGTCCAAAAACATGGATTCAAGGTAAATTTAATGCTCTAAATGGCCCCAAATAATGTATGTTTGTGTGAGTGAGTGTGTGTCTGGGTGAGGGTGTATCCGCCCCGTGCTCGAGACGTTCTCCCCTGGATGTTTTTTCCATGCTATTCTAATTTTATGACCAGAACCTGTACCAGGTATCTGCTAAACGTAATGTAGAGCTTCCATGAACATTATTGTCATACCATGTTCTTCTGATAGTAGACACAGAAACATATAAAAAAAAATATGTAAAAAATAAAAAAGTATAAAAAAAAAGGTTTGGAGTTGCCCAGTTTCCCCTGTGACCTCGCAAAATGGAATATGTTTATCTCTCGCTTTGTGAAAAATGTTAGAAAGACCCTCCTTGGGTCTACGGTGGAAACTTACCAAACTCTGCTTGCTTCTTGTCGGTCATGAGACGAGGGGATGGTCCTGGTTTTGCCCTCTGTTTTGGCTCTTCAGCACTTTTCATGTGTGAATCGAATAAATCTATTATTTGTAGTTTTGTTTTTTTCTGTTTAGGTTCAAACTTCAAGACTGGTCCGGACCCTGAAACATTGATTTTACTTTAAAGTTTAATTAACTTAGAACGTGATTACATTTACTTTACGTTTATGAACCATGAAGGGCGGCACTGTGGCTTAGTGGTTAGCACGTCCGCCTCTCAGCGCTGGGGATTCCTGGTTCAAAAAAACCATTCTATGGAAACAAAAAATAGAGAAGAAATTTCTCTATCTTTCTCTCGTTCTCTCTCTTCATCCTTTTCTCTTTTGCTCTGTCTGTCTCTCGCTCATTCTCTTTTCTTTTTTTTCTTTTCCTTCCATTTCCTCTCTCAGCACTTTTTTTTTTCTCATACTTTTTTCTTTCTCCTTTTTTTCTTTCCTTGTGTGTCCCTCTCTTTTTTCTGTTTCTCTCTTATTTCTTTTTTTTTTTTTTTTTACTTCGTTCTATTTTTTTTTCTCGGAATCTGTCCTGTGTTCTGTTATCATAAAGTTTTTTTTTCACCCTTTCTTCTCTTTCTTACTTTTTTTCTCTGGTTATGTTTTCTCTCTCACTACCTTTCTTATCGCTATTTCTTTTTTTCCCCATTTTTTTCTTTTTTACTCTCTTTACCCTCTTTTTCTCTTGCTCTATTTTCTTTACAACCACCTTTTTCATCCCTTTTTTTCTTCTCTATTTTTTTTTAGTTTCTTGAGTTTCCATGTCCTCCCCATGTCTGAGTGGGGTTTTGTCCCACAGTCCAAAAACATGAATTCAAGGTAAAAATGAATGCTCTAAATTGCCCTGTATAGTGTTTGGCTGTGTGAGTAAATTTACCCAGCGATAGATTGGGACCCTGTCCTGGGTCCCCGAGACACTCTCCCCTAGATGAGCATGGGGAACCCCACCGGTACCCTAGAAGAGGATTAAGCAGAAGATAATGGATGAATGAATAAACCATGACACTACCAGCACTGTGTGCCATAAATGAGCTACGGTTCTAATGCTGGATGGTACTGTGCAGTACCCTTCCCAACCACACGAGACAGAAACCCACTAGCTATAGCACCACTGGTGGTGATAAACTGCGTGTGGGACACCTTTGGCGCTGTATCTAGTGGTTTTCTGTCCTGTGTGGTTGGGTACGGCACTGATACCCCGTCACCACCATGCCGTCTACCGTGACTGACGGGACACATGCATAAAAACGTACTTTTTGGTGGACTTTCAGCTGGTTTCTTCATCTTGATCTTTTTCGTTTCAGTACTTGTCTTTACGTTCTTTTTCGTTTCGGTATGTGTCTTTACGTTCTTTTTCGTTTCCGTATGTGTCTTTACGTTCTTTTTCATTTCCGTATGTGTCTTTACGTTCTTTTTCATTTCAGTACTTGTCTTTACGTTCTTTTTCGTTTCCGTATGTGTCTTCACGTTCTTTTTCGTTTCAGTACTTGTCTTTGCGTTTTTCTTTTCCGTTGGTTTGTATTCGGGCTTCTTTTCCTGTCTATTAAGTTGCTCCACCAAGGACTCGTGTTCCCGCAAAAAGCCTAAAATAAACATTGTGCAAGAAACATTGTTTATTTAGCACTGAAATGACATTCGGGACCATTTTACTTGAAAAGCTGATCTTTAATAGAGGGGTCTCTCTTTGCCACAGAGGGGTAGCTCAGTGGTCTTCCAATCATCTGGACCTTCAAAGGACCACTACTACAGAACTACTGTGCAGCGGTTACTGCTTCCGTCTCACGGTAAGAAGGTCCTGGGTTTCATTTACAGTTTGGGCGAACATTAGTCTGCATATCCTCCCTGTGTCTGAGTGAGTTTAATTAAGGTATTCTGGGTAACTCCCACGTTTTTAAGGCATTTATTCATTCATTCATTTAAATTTAATTTTGTTCTTCTCTGATTAGGAGCAGCACAGTGCAGGTATAATTTGGGTGGTGGAGGATTCACACTACTGCAGTCATACTGAGTTGGTGGGTCAGACCCTGTAAGGTAGCTCAGTGGTTGGGGTGTTGGGATAACAATCTAAGGGTTGTGGGTTCAAATACCAGGTCCTCTGACGTTACCAATGGGGGTCCTTGTGCAAGACCCCTAACCCTCATTGCTGATGGGATTGTGTAGCCCTGTGTTCTGACCCCAACTATTAAGTGGGATACGTGTAAGTCGCTTTGGAGAAAAGCGTCTGCTAAATGTTTAAAAATTAACACACAGCAACTTTATTGCTACCTTTAGATATTTTTAGAGAGAGAGAGAGAGAGAGAGAATATATGAATATTTGACACACTACTTTTAAATATCATGTAAAACAAGAGACTTACTGATTATAGCCTCTTGACAGTCTTTTGGTTGATGCTGAAGAGAGAAGTCAGTAATCATTTTTAAATATTTTTCCTCTGTTGTTTTATTTCTAGGCCTCCTTTCATGTTTCTTATCCATAAAGGACTTCCTATCACCTGAAACAACATCAATTATAACATATACCAAACTGTCAAAGCAACATTAAATTCCAGTTTATATAAACTGCTCAAAAAAATAAAGGGAACACTAAAAGAACACATCCTAGATCTAAATGAATATATTTAGATATTTACATATATTTCAGTTGAAAATCTTTATTTAGTAGACAGTGGAATGCGTTGAGAACAAAATAACATAAAAATGATCAAAATTTAAATCAAAATGATTATCCCATGGAGGTCTGGAAGTTACATTGTGTTGTTTAAGCGTTCCCTTTATTTTTTTGAGCAGTGTATATCAGTTACCAAACTGTAAAATTGTTTAAGGACTATAATTTGTCTATCCCTCTGGACATTGAAAAAAATCTTGCATTAGTAATATGCAAAGTGTATAGGAATTTATTGACAATTGCTCACCTTTGGCATTGACTAGGCTACGATTATATCCAACAGGGCTGAAGTATTCGAAGACAAAAACAGTAACAGCCACAACAGTCAGGCACATAACAAACATCATGACCCATACCGCAGGGCTGTATGGCTCTGTAATTTAAAGAAAAATGTACATCCACTCACATAAAAGCCACAGTTTTCTACAAAATTACATCAATTACTACAATTACTGATGTTTGTATAGAATATATTGTTTTAGGTCTTTGCTGCCTTATTATGGCTAAAATAATGTTTGATTAATGTTGGTTTATGGTTAGCTGTTATAAAAAGAAAAAAACTTATTTTCCCCAAAGTCCACTGCAAATTAAACATTAACCTACTTTTCATTTAAAAAAAAATGTTAACATATCTAATACAATTCTTTATTAGGTGTAAATATTTAGCACTACCTTTAACCATTTCATAATAAAGTATCAGTGTGACTGTCACAGGTAAGATGAATGAAACTTTCTCACCTAGAAAGGCAGATGGTGACACAGTGCCATTGCTCCTGGCCACCATGACACTAATCCCAGTTTCCACAAATGGCACTGAAAAGTCAATGATCTCTGAACGCTCCTCATTAATAGTGAGTGAGCCAATTGCCATATCTGCACGCCTGTAAAACACCTAGGCACAGTTGGAAAGATGAAATGAAAATTAGCATACAAGACCTATTTATGCTTAACTATTAACATTCATTATTTATACAGGCGTATCACTATTATGAAAATAGATAGGTAACCCTAGTAAAATTCCATCCATTTGGTGAATTTTAAAATAAAAAGACACTGGTCAATAGTTCCACTAATTTAACAATATATTTCATATAGTTCCCCTATATCGTGTGTGTGTCTGTTTGAGTGAGTGTGTGCCCATTGATGGATTGGCACCCTGTTCTGAGTGTATCTGTCCAGTGCACAAAATGCTTTCCACTGGATAGGCATAAGGAAGCCTCCCATGACCCTAGTATAAAATTAAGCTCTCAAGATAATGAGATAAGAGGTGTCTTTATATATATTTTTATCATTAAATTCAGCAATAGTTAAACTTGCTGAACGTTAAACTTGCTGTTTGATATAGTTGTTTAACAGCATGTTTAAATGCATGTGGGGTATTCAGATAATAGAAAAAATGACACTAACAGCTGTGGGAAAACACTTAACTCACCACAGTAGTCAGATTATGTGAACACATTTCATACTTTCATTATAAAATACTTGCATAATTATATTGAATGTAAGAACCTATAGGTTATTGTCTTAAATGAATTTACTTTGTCATTAAAGCAGACAAATTAAGATGACTGTCTGTGACAAATCTAAATGGCCAGCATACCTCTCCAATCATTCCATTCCAGATGCCCCGAACCAGCTTCCCATGTTTGCCATTGGTCACTAAGTAGAGGTCATAGGAAAACTTGATCGTACGTGAGAGTTTCTTAAGAATGTCAATGCAAAACCCCTTGCAACACAGCTTGGTATAAGGCTCTGTATGACCTATAACACTTCAAACAGTAATATACAAGAGATAACAATACTTGAGAATACTATCATTATTGCAAATTTTAACAATGCGTCGATGAAAACACACACAAAGATAGGATAAACTGACAGGAATGTTTATTATTTTAGTATTGTTTTTTTTTTTTCACATGCTTTCTAAATACAAAAAAAAAAAAGAAAATGTGAACAGTAAATTACTTCAAGAAGACTGGCATTTATTATTCATTCAAGAAATAGTGATTAAATGCACTTATTAAAAAGCAGCACTTTCAGTGTGTACTCTAGCCAGTACAACCTTCGAAAAAAGTTGAATGCTCATCTGTGACAACATTGCCGTATTTATCACTATTTTTCTGTTATTCGTGGGATCTAAAACAAATTTGATTCCAGTTTCAAAGTAATTCTGAAACCTGTCAATAAATTCACTTCACAGCAAACATTAGATGGAAGAAAAATATAGCAGAGAACTTCAGTTAGTAATGGTGGTTTGTCACCTTTGCACCAGACATTACCTCTACTGAGCTATAGGGAATATAGTAGATCCGAATGCCATGACACCAATCACAACAAAAAGAAATAGAAAGTACTTAAAAGAGTTTTCATGTGGAAGATGCCAGAGAGACTGTGACCATGTTAGTCCCTCTGTTTGTATCTCACCACTTAAATTTGTCAGTTGAAATTGGATGACTGAACTATTAAGTGAGTTGTGACTTACAGCTAGGTTTTTTAATCTGTCTATAGTATATGGGCCCTCACATGACCATTCGCAGTAAATGTGTTTATTATAGTGTCTATAAATCAAAATATGTTCCTAAACTTGCTGTAAGTACTTCAACAGGAATTAAATGTCTCCTGGTTTCTTTTTTTCCTTTCTTTCTAGAATATAATGTACAATAGATGATGGGATAATCATTACAAATACAAAATAATGTACTGGAAAATGTTTTTTTTTTTAACTATTTTACACAAAGTTTAAAATAAAATGATATTCATATACATATTAATCTTTTTCTAGAGTTTTAAATGACTGCCTTTTTTAATTTCTAATCATGTATTATTAATAATGGTTTGAAACTATATTTGTTTGATCCCAACCTTTTTTTTTTTGAGTGTGTTGCAGGCAACACATTTTAATTCTGTTAACTTGTTATAATGGAAATTATATGAACGCGCTGATTAAAATATCACTGATTATATCACACATTACTGTATTGTTTTGTAGCATTTTACAGTGTTTGTATTAAACAGACATAAAAAAAAAGCAAAAACATTTACATGTAATTTTAATTTTGCTGACATAGTGTATTCCCATTGTACTAAAACCGCTAAAATTAAAATTTCAGTGTTAATTATATTTAGTCATATTTAAATGTTACTGTAATGTGATAAGAAGCCTTACAACTTTGATATACAATGCTAAGTAGTTAAATTGTCTTCTTGATTTTCTTTTTAAAAAAATGGACAAAACAGAACATCCTTGCCAAGAAATATGTACTTGAGTGCCATTGTTATCTTCTTATGTTTTCAAAAATATAAAACATATACAATATTTTGCATACATGATCCAATTAAATAAAGAATATATTCTAGTTAAAATTTTATATTTTAATTAACTCAAAATATTTGTGCAATCAGATTTTTTAAATTAACATGTATATGCTAATATTATATTTCTTGGGACTTTCACCTCTTTGATGCAAAACCTTACACAGTTTGTTACTGAAACACAAATTCTAATTTGTTTGGTTTGAACAGACATTGAAACAAGTTGTACGTAAAATTGTGCTATCATGCATAGAATAAGCTCTTTGCTATACTACTAGTTTTAGTACAGGTAATGTTAACATTTGACAACATTTGCTGCATGCTGTTGATTCAGAATAACAGTGGCCAAAGGTTATAAAACTTAAGAAACAGAAGTGTCAATTAACATGAAGTTGTGTGACAGCTAGTAACACTAATGTCATCATTATTGTTATTGATCACTATGGTCCTTTCAGCTGTCCCATTTTCCCTGAGGGGCTATTGCTCACTCTCTGATTTATTAACATATTCTCCACTCAGCATGCTGTCATAATGAAACTGTCATCTCTTCCCCCAGGACTTGAGGTGCTCCTCAGCCACCATGTGTTTTCCTTAACTTTGCTGCACCACTCATTGAGCCATATCTCATTCCTCTAGGGGATTACCATCGTCAGCTTTTATCAGCTCTATTATTTTGATGTATGCATTCATGCCTGTGAATGTGCCAGTATCAGGGGCAAACACGTTTTTCTATGTTTTTAATTGTAGTGTGTTACTATACAGCGGCACGAGGGCATGAGAAACATGGGCATGAGGAACCCCCCCCCCCCCAACCCTTATGGAGGATAAAGCGGAAGACAATAAACAAACGAATGAATACACGAATGAATGTTACTACGCTTTGTTGCTTATTCTAGCACAAATCATGTACTGTGGTAAAATAATCCAATCATTAGTAACCTACTCAAGTAAATTTTTAATTGGTACTGTACATGCACTTTAGTGTGTTGGAGTGCTTTTCATTTTAACATTTACAGGAACAAAACAAGAATAAATAAATAATACTTAATTATAATTATGTGATTTTTTTCTAATGTGTTCACACGTTAAATTATATATGCTTGAGTATAGCTCAAGACAAAACCTCACAAGGTAGTTTGGGCTCACCATTAGGGACATTCCAGCTTTAACTGGCACTCTAAACAAGTTTTCTTAGCATATTCTCAAGACAAAACATGAAATAACTGAAGTGTGTTGAAAGGAAGAAAAATCGATTGCTTACGCCTCTGTCCTATTAGCCTGACGCCGACACGGCACTGTGTTCCTCACACATGTTCCCGTAGTGGGGTCAACACTTTCTACAATCACAAAAGGTCTTTCCTCCAGTGTGGCCACAGTTAGGTGACGATTATCAGACACAGGCTCCAAGAAACTGCCATATCGAGGCCAAACAGGGTAGCGCATGTGCAGAATTCCTGCTTCAAAACTCCCTACCTGCAGAGTGTGAGGGAGAAATAAGATATTTCACTTATACGTTTTATCGCTTCGGGATATTGTAAAATGGAGAGAACTGGTGACAAAAAGGAAGTCTGCAGGTGAGTGGCAGCAGTAATAAAGAAAAGCTGTCCTATAATTCAATTGTGAATTTACTCCCCACAGGTAGTATGTGTCAGCTTCATGGTGAATAAATAATTTGTGGTTCAGTATGATGAACTCCTATTGTGTGCTGTCACCGATGGTGCATTACAACAAATTGCAAAAAAAAAAAAAAAAAAACCTTTATAAAGCTTGTATAGTATTTACATCTAACTACCTGTACTTCTCTAATAAACTGTACATATATTTTTGTTACCAAAATAAATGTGACCAATTATTTAACTTGTTCTAAAGGCCAAACAAAGACACTGTTAAGGATTAAAGAAAAATTCAGCTTCTTTTTAAACTGCCAATTAATCTGAGAAACAAAACTCAGAAACAAAACAACACTGAGCTGTAAATGTTGGTAATAGTAAAACTATACATCTCAATGCTTCAGTGCTTCTCATGTTCTTTTTTTCAGCTCTCACTTATGCTATGATATGATATACCGTCCTACTTTTACCAAACACTTTGCTATTTTTTACTTTTAGTGGTAAGAAAATAGCCTATACGGCTTTCCTCAAACTAAGTTTCACATTATGAATCTTAAAGAGAACCAATGACATTTTTCAAAGGGCCATATCACAAAAAGGGAAGAAAAAAATAAATAAAACAAACTCCAAACAAGTATGCAATGGGATCTTAAAGGGCAATCATGGATGTCTAACTAAACTGTTTTAACCACTCATAATGTTGTTATGTTTGCCAGATAATATGGATATGATGTCCACACATGTAGAGCTGTACATCAAAAAGAGCCCCCATATGTATTTCATGAACAGTCTGAAGAAGCTACTCTGGAAATCCGGAAGAACAAATATTAAATCTAGATATCATTTTATTCATTATCTGCACAGGTATCATAAAAATGATAAGCTTGGTAAAAAATAGTGTAAAATTGTATGGCAGGTTTATGGTTAATGTTTTTTGCAATACTGTTCCAATTGATTTTGTTTCCAGTAAAAATCTGGCCTTCACAAGATAGCAAATTGGTGCTCATCTTAAAACATGCCAAAGTTTTTTTTTTTTCTGTAATCCTAAGAGTAAATGTTTGGTGCAGTCATTTGAACACGTTAAAACAATGTTTACCAAAGCATTAAAAAAATCCCAAATGTTTTACTGTTGTGCCACTCTGTGGCAGGCCTTAGATATATGCCATTTATTTCTTCTGGTTTTTTTATTCTATTCTATTCTTTTTTTATTACATATTTCTAGGATTACAAGCAATTAAATTCCTGTCTCTGTGTCATGGAGCTGGATTTATAAAAAGAAAGCTTGTTCAGATTATAGATGTTCAATACAATTATAAGCCATGCTTGTTTTAGTAGTGAGGATTAGCACGCATGATAAGCCACATCATAGAGATTCATTCAGGTATTGTTTACAAACAAACAACGCAATCAAATCCAATCCTGTGGATATTCAGCTGTGGAGAATTAGCAATGCTTTCATCAGGATGCAACTGGCAACGGTATATGGACCTTTATTTCACAATGACTTTATAAAAGCTACTGGCTACTGGATGATCCCAAGTTTAATGCTCCATAACTGTATTTGTGCAGATCTGATTGAGGATGACATTTAATTTATAATGGCAGTTAAGAAGTCATAATTTATATAATGAATGTGAGTGTAGCAAAGAAAAATGTCACTGAGAGCAGAGGTTTTTGGTGAGGCCTGTTGTAACGGCAAACGTGTTGTAAAGTGCAATTTATATACATTACAAAGTGGTATGATAATGATCTGGATAATAAATACTCTTCTGTCACAAGAAACCGATTTAATAACAGGTAATATATTTCCCCCCCCCCTTGTTTTTAAGAGGGATAATTAATCAATTTCTGGCACGAAACCCCTTTAGGTCGGACCAATTTCCAGAGAATCTGCAGATCCCAATAGTATCTACATGTTAACATTTTAAAACAAAAAACAGTGCCAATTTATTGCCATCAATGTGAATAAGATTTTGTAATCATGACCTGCAGTAGTGGCACGTTAAGTATTGTTGGTGCTAAATATAAAATATATTTTCTCAGCCTGTGAGGGTGTTGGAATTCAGGAGATAAACATGTATTATTTGTAGTTTGAGTGGGAGGCAGCACTGTGCTCACTTAGCAGAGTTAAACACCACCACCTGTGGGACACTTTTTAAAATATAATTAAATAATTAAATTAAATTTCAT
Organism: Xyliphius kryptos; assembly: GCA_025769995.1. Taxonomy (NCBI): domain Eukaryota; kingdom Metazoa; phylum Chordata; class Actinopteri; order Siluriformes; family Aspredinidae; genus Xyliphius; species Xyliphius kryptos. The sequence goes on along the minus strand of JAOUQT010314029.1, from coordinate 4,446 downwards.
TGATTATAGCCATATAATCAATGATTATATGGCGGCATGGTGGCTTAGTGGTTAGCACATTCGCCTCTCAACGCTGGGGATTCCCGGTTCGAATCCCAATCTGGGTGGAGTTTTCATGTTCTCCCAGTGTCTGCGTGGGTTTCCTTCGGGTTCTCCGGTTTCCTCCCACATTCCAAAAACATGGATGCAAGGTAAATTGAATGCTTTAAATTGCCCTGTATAGTGTGTATGTGTGTGAGTGAGTGTGTACCCAGCGATGGATTGGCGCCCTGTCCTAGGCGTATCTGACCAGCGCCCGAGACGTTCTCCCCTGGATGGGCATGGGGACCCCCCCCCCCCCCGAGAACCTCAAAAAGAAATAAGCGGAAGATGATGGATGGATGGAACAATCAGCTGATGCACTTAAATTAATTGTAAAATGAACAATGTTGGTTGTGAATTGCATGACTGTGTATTTTTTGGGGTTTTTTTTTTTTTAAAAAAGAAAGAAATTTACAAGTGATCCTAAACTTTTGAGCAGTAGTGTATATATACACAATGTCCAAAATAGCAATGCAAAAAGGGGAAATTTCATAAAGTCCAAGCCTTCCCACTCCAGAACTTTAAACCTTTAAATGTCACAACACAGAACCAATAAGTAAATTAAGAATACATTAGAGCATAATCACTGAGGCAGTGCGGTACACACCTCTGCTTCGAACTGCATGGCTAGAGGAAACTGATGACCACGGATATTATGTTGGCCTGCTTTTAGTTTGTTTTACTAACCTGTAAAAATAAATAAATGAGACAAATACAATAATTTTACCTTTTTTTCGAGGTGGGGCCGCAGGTTCCAAAAAAAATAAATAGGCCCTTTGTAGAAAAAAAGAAAAAAGTTTGAGTACTTCTTGTGTAAAGTAACAAACTTGGACTGACAAAAAATATATACAAGTATTGTGACTTTGCAGGAGTAAAGTGTTTGAAGCATTTTCTGTTGAGGTAGACAGCATCGTTGCCTGCATTCCCTCTAGGCTTTAAAGTCATTTCCTGGTGGATAGTGGAAAATAGTGGCATTGAACTCATTAGGTGCCAGAACCACGTAAAAGACAGTCTCATGATGTGCGCTCAAGCCTTTGGCAGTAAGCATGCCATGGCACTTCTCACTGTAGGCCGATACATCCTCTAAATCTCCTTTGCCAAATTGGACTTAGCAGTGTTGACAGCATTTAAATGTGCAAGCCTGGAGCAGCCAAGCACGTAAACACATTTAACATTTTTTTCTGTTCTATTCACCAGTTAGAAGGAGAAGTAAAGTGCCTCCTGATTCACTTTCCTTCTCTTCCTTCCTTCCTCATCTTATTTTCATCATGTAGCTTATCCTCTTATTTTTCTATCTTTTTCTTTCGTTGTACTTTTTTTTTTACCAACTTCTTTTCTGATTCATTCAGTTTGCTAACAGTCTGCTAACTCTGTATTCCTTAATCTATATATACACATTGAGCTGTTAGCAAATTACTGCCACCTGTTTTTCTCCATGTTAATAACTTATTGTCAGAAGTCAGCTGCTACCTCAAAACTCGAAAGGGTCCTGCGTTTTATCAGAAGTATCCCGCTGCAACCCATTTCTGTGTGACTTTGAAGTCTTGATGCATTTTTTATCTTTGTTATTCAGGTGATATTAGACAAAAGACAAGACTGATAAAAGAGATTCTGCACCTGGTGCATTGCTTTACACACTATATAGTCTTTATTTAAATGTGATTTGTCTTTTATTTAAATCCTCGTCCTTGTTGGTGTCGTTCGTATAGTCTTATTAAAACCAGTCTGTCTAACTTTGTGATTTTCCGTATTGACTGCTGAATGAATAATCACTCCATTTCTTTGGTGCTGCTCCTGGGGTTTGCTTCAAGTCAATGTGGATGGAAAAATGAACATTGTGATGTTTCATCAATCTTGTGAAGAAATATGTGATGAGCAACTTGGGTCAAAATCTGAAAAAAGTTACAGCATGATGAAATAAGCCTTTGATTTTTGTATTAGCATCCTGCCTGATCCTGCGATAATGAATTCTTCATTCCTCTCTCTCTTTTCTCTCTCTGTCTCTCCTAACCAGCCAAGAGTACTGTGAAGACCGTGAGCAATCCCACTCTCACAGAATTTGAACTCACACGTAAGTTGCTTGTCTTTCTAAATTAGCTTGTGTGCACTTGTCCAAAAAAAACATCACCAATTTTTGGCAAGAAGCTGAGGCTGGGTGATTGATTCTTCCCATATCTAGAGGTCATCTTGTAGTCTGGCAGTTCTAACAAGAAAGTACTCTAAAAGTATAAGACACAGTTCAATTCTCTGAACCAGGGCTGAACATTTAGATTTTTTTGTGGAATTTTAACTGCATTTGTAATTTATTTGCTTTTACAATCTTGGAACATAAATTCTTACCAGAACAAGATTAGATGTAGATGGATCCATTTTTATGTGATGCAGTGGCGGGCCGTGGGTTTCACACCTAGGCCTTCACTAATGTGCCGTCTGAATCAATCCACATGTTAATAACTGTTTTATGGCTGTAAGAACCGTCATATTTTGCAGAAATGCAGTAAAAAGAATCATTACATTGCAGATAGATAACCGCACATAAAAAACAACAGTAACCTCATAAAATTGCAATTATTTATGAAAATAAAACCTGATTGTTCACAAAATCCATCCTCTTTTTTTCTTTAGTTAGTTCCATCAAGTCCTTTACTGTTGCCTTTGAAGCTAATGGTAATAGTCATGTCCTATTTATGGTATAAATTTTAAATTGCCTAAAATGTATGCTTTACAAACATGGATGGTTGTAACACACTAATGAAGCATACGCCTAAAGGGCCTTGGTGTTGCCAATTTAAAATCTGATTGGTTGAATCAACAACATAGTATTTCTAATTTTTGAAAATGGACACCTGGTCACCGCACAATCTTGTACACTGGTGTCCTAGGCTTGGAACACTGTAAAGCTGCTTTGTGATGATGTACAATTTTAAAAACCACTATATAATTAGCTTGAACTTGAACCATTGGATTAACACTTATTCTATGCTATGCAGAACTAATGATAAAGAAGGCCTTAGGCAGATTTTTGGACCCTGGCAACAAATAATGCTGAAATATGATTGGTTAAATGCTTTTTTGAGAGAATACACGTCTAGAATTGGCACAGCCGGAAACTTGCGGTCAAAGGAAGTGGACAGTCTGTGATTCAGATAATCTTTACGCCTGCAGAGAACGCCTTGAAGGTCCTGACAGCCCACTACTGCTTTAAAGTGTGTTACTTTTTTTGTTTTAGTTTATATAATGTAAGACAACTGTTCTCCTCTCTAATTGTTCAACAGAGCTTCAAAAGTATCAGCGTTATGAGATTGTAATAACAGCTTACAACATCATTGGGGAGAGTCCTGCCTGTGCTCCAGTGGAGGTGTTTGTAGGAGAAGCAGGTAAATCAACAACTTGAATGTGATTTCTGTTTGTATTCATGAAAGAAGAACTTGACTTGTGACCTGTATTTAGTTTACATCTCCCCATATCCAAAGACATTTAAGAATTAATAAGAATATTAATATATATTCTATACACAATGTGGGCTAGTTAAAGTATTGGGACAAATTTCTTAATCAATAAATGTTACCAAAGGTTTATAAAATGAATTATATAAAAATAATTGAACACATTTGTGTTCCAGGACAGAAAGCAAGGTTTATAAAAGCATGGTTGGGTGAGTTTGCTCTGGTCAAACTAGACCGACTTGCACAGAGACCTGACATTAACCCAGTCAAACACCTGTAGATGATGTAGAATGTGAATTGTGTCTGGTTTGCTTCCGGTAAACTGTCTGACCTCTGTTCTGGATGATTGGGCAAAAACTCCCACAAACACCTTCTTGTAGAAAACCATTCCAAAAGAGTGTATGGTGCTATAGCAGTGCATGTGGTGTGGGAGTTTATCTTAGCAAAAACACTTTAGGTGTAATGTGTACAGTGCCTTGCAAAAGTATTTGGCCCCCTTGATTTTTTCAAACTTTTGCCACATTTCAGGCTTCAAACATAAAGATATGAAATTGTAATTTTTTTGTAAAGAATTAAAAACATGGGAGACACAATCTTGAAGTGGAACGAAATGTATTGGACATTCAATAAGTGGGACGTGCAATATTATTCAGTCCCTTTACTTTCAGTGCAGCAAACTCACTCCAGAAGTTCAGTGAGGGTCCTCTGAATGATCCAATGTTGACCTAATGACTGATAATAATAAATAGAATCCACCTGTGTGTATTTAAGTCTCCGTATAAATGCACCTGCTCTGTGATCGTCTCAGAGTTCTGTTTAAAGCGCAGAGAGCATCATGAAGACCAAGGAACACACAAGGCAGGTCCGAAATACTGTTGTGAAGATTCAAAGCTAGATTTGGATACAAAAATATTTTACA
>JAOUQT010314000.1:0-14734 GCA_025769995.1 Xyliphius kryptos | reverse complement strand
CTGAGTTATGCGCAGCCCTGTGCATGGCTGCTGGGGAGCAATTGGGGTTGGGTGCCTTGCCCTAGGACACTTCAGCCATAGTACCTGTTGGAATTCGAACCGGGACCTTCAGGTCGTAAAGTTGGTTACCACAAGCCTACCAAGTCTTTACCTGCACATTCCAAAGATTCTTAGTGGGTTCAGAACTTCAGATCGCAGGGATTGGTCTCAAACCACAAGCCTCAACAAATGTATGTGTTTGGTAGGGATGAGGTGATTACTCATTTTTGCAATTAATCACGAAGGCATTTAAACTTATCGTAAAAGCACCTCAACATCTCCATGACGACATGCATTATAAAAATGCGTATATTGCCGGAAGTCGGAACTTTTAGACCACGACTCGCCTGGAACAAAAATAAAGTTACACCTTCAGCACACTGACTGTTTACTTTGTCTTTACAGGAAAAAACTTTTCTTTAAAATCAGAATACTTTAGTGATTTTCGAGGGGAAATTGCAGATGTTACAGTTGCTCTGGTTGCTGAGGTATAATGTACAAAAAAAATTATAATAAGAATAAAAGTACATGTTTGGCCAGTTTACAGAACGCAGTTTATAAAAAACAGGAAAGTGATTGGTATTGTATATGATTTACAGATGCCTGGTCAATTCCACTGTATATCTAAGACATAAAGAGTATGTTGTATATCACACATTGATATAAATGTAAAGCGCTCATAGCTGTGAGTTTTTAATTAATCTCACAGCTAGACAAAGGCTCGGCCAATCAGATTTAAGGACTCAAACTACCCGTTTTATGAAGCACATTATGTTAAATCATGAAATATGGATCAAATTAAACATCGAGCTGATTCCTCATGAATACTAAAATTGCGTTCAGTATTTGATTGTTTGGGAAATCGAAAACCTGTTACCTAGCAATTGGTGTTCATTTTAAAAACCAGACTACATTACATTGTGGAAATGATTAATGATTTTTCTTTTAACAAAAGCATCTATGAATCAAACCTTGTTTTTTCTTATTGTGTTTTTGTAACCGTTTTATAAAAGTTAAGGGATTTGAGGTTGAGTATTATTGTGAATCACGGTAAAGAGGTGTAACTGTACTCCTCTTCATGTCTGACCTAATAACACATCTTTGCTGTGGTTTATTCACAATAATGCCCCCCTCTCATACCTTACTGCTTTATTATAATCTGTATTTTCTCTTACTCACCCGAGACTCAAAGACTACAAACGTATTCAGACGTGCTTTTGGTAAACACACAGTGGAGTTGTGTGTCAGTAAAGTGTTTACTCCTCCACCACAGAGCATCTTTAATCTCTCTGTGTACCAGCGGATCCTCTCGAACAGCTGGGGCTCTTAAGAGCTGGTTCTAAATGGTTTACTCTCCCCATCTGCACATCATCTACCTGTTAGGTGAGGGAGATGGCGGGATCTTAGCGGGAGATGAGGGTGGAGGTTTGGAATTTGATTGTAGTGGAGCTCTTCGGAGGTGAGAGGGCTGTTCGATTTCTCTGTGGGTGGAATGGGTTTTAACTCGGAGTGAGCTTTTGTAACCGTCACATTGAACATTGAGCTTTCATTTGAAATTATCTGGTGTGTGTGTGTGTGTGTGTGTAAGCGAGCACGAGAGAGAGAGAGAGAGTTTTTGATATACACTGCGCGTAGATTCCTGCAAACTGATGATTGCAGTAAATCCAGCATTTCATTTCCCTTTATCTAAATAATTCTGCTTCTATATGCGCTCACTGGCCACTTAGACACAACTGTCAGTTTGTATTTTATAAGGTGTGTTTTGTAGGTCTGTAGTTACTGACTGTAGTCCATTAAGTTCCTTTACCGTGTTACAGTGTACTGTGCGGCCATACACTACTATATGGTAGTGTACGGCCTCTCAAGGAGGATGGGACCTCTGAGCCTTGGTCCTCCCAAGGTTTCTTTCAAAAAAATAACATCATAACAAGGTTTTATTTCAATCTGAATTTCAATTTCAATTTTTGAATTGTCGCTTCAGTTTGCTTTTTCGGGGTTGAGGCTTAGAACTCAACTTGTAAAGTTGCTTTGTGACAACACACTGTTCTAAAAAGTAATATAAATAAATGATTTGAACTTACTACTGCACTAAACCCCCCTGACCGCATCAGTGTCACTGCAGAACTGATAATAAACAATGCACCACCCAAATTATACCTACCTTGTCATGGTCTCGAATAACAAAAACAAAGAAAACAGATGCAATACAGTATGTAATTGTTAAACTACAAAGTCCATCTATATGGTAAGTGGAGGAACTGGACGATGGAGCCAAACAAAACAAGTAATAATAATCTTTGTCGATCTGTATTTGTGATTACATTGCAATTAATGATTGCCTTTTATTATTTACTTCATATTTAAAAGTTGAAAAGGTGATCATACTGTTAGTCTGCTGCATTTTTTATATTAACTTTGAGGTTTGTCATTGTTTTCTTTAATGCAAAACTCTCTGGTCCTTGTTCTAATCATAGCCATATTATGACAGGAAAAGAGCAAGATGGCGCAAAGGAAATCGGCCAGTTTTTAACATGGGGATGTTAATGTGCCTCTAAATGTTGGGCTTAATTTTAATGTGATTTAACAAAGTGAAATACATCAATAATTTATAAAGTTGTTAATTCTCTAAACATTTTCTTGCAGCTCTTCTCCTAATTATTTTTTTTCCGTCTCTGATCGTAGAGCAAAGGAGACGGTTATACCCACAGAGTTACCCCTGGTGCACGAGGTCACCACCACTTTGAGGGAATGGGCTTCCATCTGGAGGGATCTGTATGTGGTAAGTGTGTATGTTGTTGGCATGCATTGCGATGTGATCAGATTAGCGCATGCATGTGCACCCCAAAACCCTATAATGCACTTAATAAAAGCATTTAACTAGGTTGTGTAAATATAAACTCACTTTAATGGTAGACAGTTTAAAAACAAAATGTCATCTAAGAATTTAGAAAACCTTTTCTTTCTGTTTCCTTTAATTTCATTTAAACAGAACTAATTAGATCCTGAACTTAAACAGATCTGCTGATGTCATCATAATGATTATAAAACACAAATGAGCTTTTTAAGAACCTGATTACTTATATTAAATAGTACTATTCTGCAAATTTTAAATGGAGTTGCTTGTTTATTAAAGAGGATGTATACGGCTTCATGTTGTCTTTAATGATTACAAACGTCACCCCCAGTGTTTCAGAGTGAGTACAACAGTTTAATCAGCAGCCACTGCCATTTACAGACTGATCATGCACCGTGTTCTCCACAGGGCGACAGGCGGGAGATGTTCAATACTGTGCGCGACATGATCTACGACCTGATCGAGTGGCGATCCCAGATTCTGTCAGGAACCCTTCCACAGGACGAGCTGTCGGAGCTCAAACAGAAAGTTACCTCCAAAATCGACTACGGGAACAAGTATGTAACATCAGCCCTTCATGAACAAAGTACAACATGCGCGGCTCAAAACGTTCTAATTAGAAGTGAATCATTTTTGGCAGTACAGTGAAACCTATAGAAATGGGGCTGAATGAATGACGAATTTAGTGGTTATATAGCTCGTCCAAATACTTTAGGTCATAAATGTGTACACTTAAAGATGCAGACTAAAATTCCTAAAAAAAAAAAAACACAATGATATTTAAAAAGTCAGCCATCTGTTGCTTTGAACATCACTATCAGTGCAGAGTGTTCCAATCGCTGCATTGCTGGCTAAAAGCACAGGACACATGAGGCTTCTGCTTCAGTCTGGAAGGTTGAAGATAAAGACAAGCTGGATTACAGGTCCTCGCTTGAGTTCGAACCCACTGGCGGGCCGTCATGACTGAGGAGCAGCCGCGCTCATCACTTCACTTATCATGAAAAATAAAATAAAAATCTTCTGTGTGATACTGTATTTATCTGAAGTGGGGACACAATATACAGATTTTTCTATACCTATAAACGCCAAAGCCCTTACTTATTTACTTATCACTTATTCTCCCACTTCTTAGGTTGAAAAATGGTTCCTTCATTCCCCATCATGTCCTTAAAAAAATGAACTGCTTCGCAGTTTATTGATTTTGCTTTCAATAAGCAATTTCCATTATTCAAGCATCAAACCTTGTTTATTATAGTGTGTTTATAACCATTTTTATAAAAGCAATAATATACATGGTTGTGTATTATTGTGAATAAATCACAAAAGAGTGGTAACTGTACTCCGTTACCCGTTGTGCCTAACACCTTTTTAAAGGAATTTGTTTGCTACTAGTGGCATTCCTGTGCTGCGCTGGTGGAGAACTTGAGAATTCGAAATTTAAAAGGCAGTTTTTATATCAGTGATGGCTTTGGAGTTTATATATAAAAAATGAATGTATTTTTATAGAGTGAGTTTTGTGACAATTAAAAATCTGAAATGAGTATGTGTAAGGAATATAGTGAGAGTTGTGTCTATGGCGTATCCAAGAGTGACGGAGCCAAGTTTCAGTTTTGTAGATACAAGCAAAAGAAATCCTGAATAAAGCCAAACCAGATACTGTATTAAAATTCCTAAAGATTATAAATCAAAATTTTCTCTCATGCATGCTATAAATAGAACATCGTGGTGTTATGAAAACAAACAAACTAACAATGTATGTACTCGTGAAGACCCCAATCCATTGGAGGTGTTGCGTTTGATGGCGATAGTGAACGTAGGAAATTGAGACATGGTAGGTAATCACAATTCCAAATTTGAGCCTCGAGAAGTGCCACCCTCTTTTACCTTGTGTCATCTTGTAAAACACTGTTTAAAGCAGATCTATTTAATTTTAGACTCTTAATCTGCTGCATCTATTAAGTTTAGCTTTTTATATACGGAATACATGTTTTTTCTTCATGCTGCTTCTGCTCTGAAAACCCTGTTCTGATTTGCTCTGGTGCACAGGGTCCTGGATCTGGATCTCGTGGTGAGAGATAAGGACGGCAACATTTTGGATCCGGAGCTCACCAGCACCATCAGTCTGTTCCGCGTGCACGAGGCCGCGTCCAGGCAGATCGACGAGCGGATTCAGGAGGAGAAGGTAAATCAAAGCACATTACATTTAAAGTGACTTGCATGTGTCTAAACTTGATGGTTGAGTACAGGCTTTCTGAGTTCTCTGTTGCTCATACTATAAACACTTCCAGTCAAAAGTTTGGACACGCTTTTGTACTTGCTCCATCGTTTAGTTCAGGGATGGGCAAACTTTTTTTTAGTCCTGGGCCACAATAGGATCCAAAATTTGACAGAGGGGCCAGGCCACGATCAAATGGCTTCAATAAAAAATGTTGTACTGTTCCTTAACACCTTTCTTTGGACAGCTCATTTTTACAAAAGGCTCAAAAAACAAGTGCATCTTCATTGTTAGTTAGAACTGAAATCGTGGAGCAAAAAGGGGGCGTATCCAAACTTTTGACTGGTACTGTAACTCTAATTGACACGCACTTCCCGTGTTAGAACTTTCAAGCTTTTTTTCTAACGATTTGATTTTCTATGAAAAAGCGCCACTCAACCAAACCACTCGAGTCTTGAATGATGCCTTCTGTTTAAATGGAGCTGTTTGTCATTCAGTCCGCATCGCTGAGTCCACGCCGTTTCCGGGGTCAGCCGCCCCGCTCGTCTGCTGCATCACAGAAATCTGTTTTAAAGTGAAGGATTTTTGCAGCCAAGAATTTCAGCCTTCATCATGCATGGTTTTTAAGGGTGGAGCGGGTCCTATCCCATCCTATCTGGCCTTCATTTTCCACTAAAAAGCACTATTTATTTATGACGCCAGGTGAAAATAACAGCAAGCATCTCGAATGCGGTGAAGAAGAGAAACGAAACGAAAGATCTGAAAATCAAACGCAACATTCAGTCTCTTGAGTTTCACATTGCATTCGTTAGATGGTTTTATGAAGTTATAGCTGCTTTGCCTGACTTTGTAATAGCGTTTCTTTTGGACTGTGAATATGAATTTACAGGTAATCGGTTGCATTGTGCAATTTTTCAAAGTCAGAGCGCCGCCTTAAAGGGACTAACAAGTGACACACGCTGATTGGTTTAGCAAAGACCTACTAAGATGCTGTAAATCGAGTTGCAGGGTATGCGGGTAGATAATAAGTAGGTAAGTAATGTGTAGGTAGATGGGTAATAAGTCAGTAGGTTTCTAAATAATTGGAAGGTTTGGAGAAAAAAAAGTATAATAGGTAGGCAGATGGTAACAGGTAGGTAGGTAGGTTTTAGTCGGGTAGGTAGGATATAAGCAGTTGGGTAAAAAGTAGGTAGGTGTTCCATTCATTCATTATCTTGCGCTTATTCCTTTATGAGGGTCGCGGGGGGATTCCCCATGCCCATCCAGGGAAGAACATCTCAGGCGCTGGGCAGATACACCCAGGACCGGGCGCCCATCCATCGCTGGGTACACACTCACTCACACAGTCACACACGCATACTATACAGGGCAATTTAGAGCATTCAGTTTACCCTCAGGTTTTGGAATGTGGGAGGAATGTGGAGATGATGTGGATTTGGGAGACCCCCTCACATGTTCTGTCTTTGATGACGTTCACCGGTTCGTTGTGTGGTGTTTTAGAGAATTCTTACAGATCTGTGACCAGTTATCCTGCTTTCCCCCTCAGTCACAGAGACAGAACCTGGATCTGAGTCGACAAGCCAAGTTCGCCTCCACCTCGTCCTTCGCTCTGTTTGTGACGCTGAAGAACGTGGTGTGTAAGATCGGGGAGGACGCAGAGGTTCTCATGTCTCTCTACGATTCCAACGAGTACAAATTCATCAGGTGAATGCAGTCAAAGGCCACGGTTTAACAACTGGACTTCCATCTCCTCGTTCCTCTCTTATCCTTCCTTTCCTCTCCTCCACCTTCCTTTCTAATCTTCCCTATCTTGTTGTCCTTTTACTTTTGCATTATTATTATTTTTTCCTCATTTCATGCTTTACCGTCCTATTGTTCATCCGCTTGGATCCCTTCATTCTTTCTTTTAAAACTCCATTCTTTTCCACATACTTTTTTACTGTTGTCCTGTCCCTCTTCTCCCCCTTGCTTTTTATTTTTTTTTCTTTCTCCGCTCTTTTTCCTTAATCTTTAACTTATTACTTACTGTCCCTCATCATTCTCTTTTTTTTTTTTCCATTCCAATTTCCCCTTTCTTTTTTTTCTGTACTTGCTTCTCTCTACCCCTCTTTCTTACCCTTCACCTTCTTATATGCCCCTCCCCCATTCTTACCTTGCATCCTCCCTCTGCCACCTTTCCCTCTTTTTCTTACTTTCTTTTACTCTCACAGTAAATTCTTCCTTTCTTCTTTCTCCCCTGTTTTTGATCTTTTGCTCCTTTACCTTTCCTTTATGCCCTCCCTTGTCTATACCTTAATCTTTCTCCCTGTCACCCTTTCCTCCTCTTTTTTCCGTCTGTCTTTCTTACCTTTTTACCTTCTTTCACTTGCCTTCCCCTTGTCCATCCTCTCCCTTCCACTTTTCCCCCACTCCCTTTTCACTCTCCTCTTTCCTTACAAATTCAGACCATAGAACATAACGGGGTCAAACAGATAAAGTATTAATGCATTTTCACTCATCAAAGTGAAACCAGACCTGTCACCTGCTGCTGTCAAATAATCCGTTGTTCTAGGATTAAACGTTAAATCATTTAACACCACCGATATCACATCTTCAGCTGCTCGTTTTTGGTGGATCACTGTGTTTGATTTGTATTCAGCCCTCCATATAAAACTTTATGCTTCGGTAATGCAGCCAATACAAAACATATCAAAGTTACAGTCTCATTTCAAATGTATGGTGTACTATGTATTACACAAGTATCAAATTGACACAAAGCCCAGTGTCTGCAACTCTTTGCACTCGTTTGGCTTTTACCTCACAGCTGCATACACACACACACACACACAATCCTGGTTTATATTCTCATGCCGCCTTATCCTCTCTTAAACACTCACAATGTTCAGATTAAAGTCTAAATGTTTTCCTCGTCTTCTGCTTGTAGTGAAAACTACCTGGTGCGATGGTCCAGCTCAGGTTTGGTAAAGGACATCGATCAGCTTCACAATCTGCGAGCAGTCTTTACTGTGAGTATCATCCTGCTTCAGACACGCCCCTTTCTTACCCCTTCTGGACTTTAGTTTTACAATTACAGACTGTAGTCCATCTGTTTTCTTGTTCTTTGTTAGTCTGTTGGTTCCCTGTCCTCTATTGGTCAGGCGCATCACAGAACAGGTAGAATTTGGGTGGTATATTCAGCAGTGACACTGATGTGGTGAGAGGGTTTTAGTACAGCAGTGCTGCTGTAGTTTCATTTACACACCTCAGTGACACTGCTGGGATAGGAATAATGCACCAACCATGTAATACCTGCTCCGTGGAGGTACTATTGGGGTCTTGAGCTTCAGAGAACAGAGTAAACAATGAGTGGTTTCTGTTACAACACAATAACATCTTGCTTTGATTGCTTTTAGGATTTGGGCAGTGAGGATCTAAAAAGAGAAAAAATCAGCTTTGTTTGTCAGATCGTCAGAGTTGGACGCATGGAGCTGCGTGACAACAACACAAAGAAACTCACCTCAGGTCTACGACGACCCTTTGGTGTTGCAGGTAAATTATAACAAGAAAAGTACAAAAAAGTTTCGTACTAATTCTCTTAATTATAGTTTTGAGCATAACATACAATAAACCAACCAGAAGCCATTTTAAGAGAAAGGTAACCCATAAACGAAGGATGGTTACCGTGGCAATGAAGGAGAAAATATTTATACAGTATATATTATATGAAATCAGTCAATTGTGGATGCCGACTTTCCATACAATGGGCAATTTCAGCTGTTTTAATGCTGCTCTTGTATTTTTAAATGATGATTTTTAAAGTCTGTACTGTTGCTGCCCTGTTTTTTTGATGGGCTGCTTGATCTGGAACATTATTTGTTCCCATGATGGCGCGTAAGAGCGCAGGCAGAAGGCGGAAAAATAAACTGTGGGAGTGGTGTAAGATAGTAATGAGCATAGGTAGGACCCTGTATAATGATTGTACCATGTTACTCAGATGGCTTGTTGATGCATTAACCGCCTGATGACTTTACAACAGAGTCTGATTGAACGTATGCAAACACTGACAGCTTCATGCGAGGTGAAGTATGAAAACAATCTGATCTGAAGGCTCAACGCCTGGCTGCATGAGTAGATTCGATAGTAAGAGATCACACAAGTGAAAGAGAAATCGGTGAATGATTTTCCCCCCCGGTGAGGGCAATGCAGAGTCTGTACTAAACTAATTAGTTTGGCTCTCGGCCCACCACTCATCACTAAAGAAACTCAAGCCTTGTCTCTCGGTCCGTTTAGAGGCGATGAAACCTGGTGGGTTAATCGTCAGGATGTTGATGGCTTTTCTTAAAAAAACATTTTTCTAGATGTTAGACTGTGTGCAGACGTGATGCTTTAATAGCTGTACTCCTCTCGTGTCCACTTTGGAGAGCCGTGTGTGTGCGCGCAAACCGTTGTATATAACGTCAATAGGGGCAATGCACTGGTTCTTAAACATTTAACCTCATTGGAAGGCAAGATAAGTTTGTAGAGTACCTTTTATACAGAAGCAATACAAAGTGCTTTTGTATTACCAAAAAATTAATAAAAATCATTTCATAAAAAAATGTACAGTTGAATGCAAAAGTTTGATAATTTTCATGAATTTCTTTTATAAATTGGTTGTTAAAATCAGCAATTCCTGTTATATATATTATCTAGCATGCAAACACAGTGATAAGTTTATTGGATTTACAGAAAGTGTGCAATAATTATTCAAAATCAATTAGGCAGGTGCAAAAATTTGGACACCCCAACAGAAAAATGACATCAATGTTTAGTAGATCGTTGCAAAAGATCGACCTTTTGCAAAAATAAGAGCCTCTAAACACTTTCTGTAGTTTTCAATGAGAGTCCAGATTGTGGTTAAAGGTATTTTGGACCATTCTTCTTTACAATACATCTCCAGTTTAGTTGTGTTTGATGGTTTTCAAGAATGGAAAGCCTGCTATGAATCACTCCCACAGATTTTCAATAATATTTAGGTTTGGGCAATGAGCTGGCCATTCCAGAACGATGTACTTGTTCCTCCTATGTTTTTGTCAATTTTGTGCAGTTTTTAAGGTCGTTGTTTTTTTATTATTTTTTTTTTTAAGTATCCAGTTTCGGCACAACTTCAACTTTGTTGAATATTGTTCTCAAGAATCTGCCTATATTGACTGAAATCCATGTGCCACTCAACGTTAACAAGATTCCTAGTACCTGCACTGGCCACACAGCCCTACAGCATGTTGGAACCGATACCAATTTTTTTTTTTTTTGGGGCAGCAGGTGTAATGCTGGGTCCAGGTCTGAATCGTGGTCTGCCTGCTATAGAAAATCCAGCAAACTGGTTGTTAACCACCATTCTGACATCTGAGGTCCTGTTGCCATCGTCTGGAGGACCAAAAAGACCTCAAACTCTGTCAAAGCATTAGGTAGCTGTGTAAATGGAACTTTAAATTAAAAATATTTGCTTTTCAGATAAAATTAATTAAACATCCTACATTAATATATCTACATAGAGAAATTCACCCTCTATGCACACAAATACTGCAGTTAAAAACCAGACCTTTATAGTCAGATTTATAATTAATATTTTACATTTTAAATAGTGAGGATAGAGGTGGATAATCAGACATCAGAGGCTGCATCAGGATGTTTTGGGTCCGACCTCTGGAAATTTAATCTTAAATTACCCTTCTGTTTTGATGTGGTGCCCTGATAAGCTTGAGGCTTTGATGTGGTCTGGGTGGTGCACTTCCCCATATGTGTGTGAAAATGGAGGAAGACTTGTGTGTGTCTTCAGAAGGAAAGTAAGTCGATAAGGGGGTTGTGTAACTGACAGCTTCCACATCAAACGTTCTTGAAGTGGGCGGAAGGAGTGCTTCTCCTCACACCGTCCCCCTCACCAGCCGAAAAAAAAGAAGAAAAAGTTTCTTTCAAAAATGCTGAATAGAGTGGCACCTGAACTGTGGGGCTTTCATCAGCACCCCTCTGCCTCCATTTGCCTCCTCTATTACCCTGTGGATGCTGGAAAAATGAACATCCCATGATACCACGGAACAAGTATAAGTAAATAAAAAAATAAATAAATAAGTGAAGAGCTTGAAAAACATCATGCTGGCATCACGGTGATGTACGAGTTTGACACCAGGACTGTTAATGTACAGCAGCTGGAAACCAAATAAATTGAGGGAAGATCAAAGCGAAAACTTGATATATCCAAAAAATTTGGTTCATCAACTCTGTTTTTCCAGCGATTCAATTTTGGAAGTTTCAACGGAGAGTGCAGACTCTTTAAATAACTCTTCACATTGGAAAAATGAACGTTATGGCTGCACACGTTTGTACAAGTATGAGAGACATGCCTGTTATACAGGATTCAAGGTTTGCTTTAGACCTCGTCCTGAATACGGAATGATCTTCTTCGGCATAAAATAGTAATAAAAAATCTGAATCAAAACGGTCAAACAAAAGAAGTGGGGTCTGATATCTTTCTTTGTGGATAGTCTGTCCGTCCTTCTGCCTGTTTTCTTCCACTTAATCCCTTACAAGGTGAGGTGTGGTGTTTCGGGGTGCCAATAACATCGCTGGGCACGCACACCTTGAATCCAGGTTTTTGGACTGTGGGAGGGAGCCAGAGAATTTGAAGAGAACCCACACGGACACATTGAGAACATAGAAAGTCCACCTAGATCGGGATTCAGTGGATAAATCAAAGCCAGTCTATAGTTAATGTAATATACACTGTGATAAAACGGGCTGTTCCACTTCTTAAATCTGATTGGCTGGGCTTTTTGTCCAGTCGTGACATTATTGACGATAACACACACCTCTGAGTGATTCAGCGTATTATGTGGGATATACGGTACAATACATTATTAAAGCAATGATATGGCGGCAGAAGGGCTCCAAAAGTTTTGAGAACTTTTTTATTCGTTGCACATTTTTTCGCTCGCGCTTCTCATTTTTTCGCCTGCGCTTCTCTCTATCGCCCCTTCACGTTTAAATTCTCACATTCAATTTTTGTATTTAGGACCCGTTTTAACGGGTGGGCGGGATCTAGACAGTAATTGGCTGCTCGAGAAAAGTCCAGCCCACCCAGCCATGCTACACTATGACAAATTGTGGATTAACACATTTTAAAAAGTGTTACTGGAAAAAAAATAATGAAAATTAAAATAGCTGATAGAAGTAAACAAACTCTCAACTCACTTTTCAAAAACAAAACACGTTTGGCGCATATTCGCACATGGCTGTCTAGATCCCGCCCACCCGTTAAAACGGGTCCTAAATACAAAAATCGAACGTGAGAAATTTTAGACGTGAGGGGGCGATAGAGAGAAGCACAGGCAAAAAGAAATAAGAAGTGCAAATGAAAAAATGTTCAACGAAGAAAATGGACATTTTTGGCATACGGATTCTGCTTTTAAGTTCTCAAAAATTTTGGACCCCTTCTGGCGCCATACAATGAGTTAAGAGAGGGCTGTGTTATTGTGAATATATCACTGATGTGTTGTTAGGCCGTATGCGTAGCGGCGTACAGTTACACCTCTTTCCTGTCATTTTGTCACAATAATGCACAACCTTGAGTGTGTTATTGATTGGGTTGTTGTCAATGATGTGAAGGCTGGACAAACAGCTCAGCAAATCCGGACCGGAACTGCTTGTTTTATAATTCAAAGCATTAAATTCTGATTAATATAAACAGCAAACTAATTCCTCATGAGCACTAAACCTGTTGTGGCTGTTGTTTATAAATTGTGTTTTGTAAATTGGCCACTAGATGGCTCTGATTCTTAGACAAAGCAATGTCCTCTTTGTTAGAGGTTGTTTGCTTTAAAAACTGGACTGGATTACGTCGCTGAAAACCAGATGAGTAACAATTTTGCTTTCAGTAAATGTATTATGAATTAAACATTGTTTTTTTTATTATAGCTTGTGTGTAACTGTTTTATAAAAGCAATAAGGCACTTTTAAGGGGCTGTGTATTATTGTGAATAAATCACAGAAAAGAGCTGTAACTGTACTCCGCTGCAGGTCATGCCCAACAACACCTCTTTAAAGTAATTGTTCACATTAATGCTGCCTACCGTACCTTTAGTAAGCATTTCCTACCTGTGAACTTTTTACTTGTACTTTAACATATCTTCATCACATGGTCCTCTTCCTCAGTAATGGACATCACTGACATCATCACGGGCAAAATGGATGACGAGGACAAGCAGCACTTTATCCCATTTCAGCCGTGAGTATGAAATGCATTTGTTATTTATGTAGTGGCCAGTTGTTTTAAACTCTAACCCTAAACCCTAAAAATGTTCCTAATGCTGGCCCCTGTGCGAGGCCCTTAACCCTCATTACTCATTAAAAGGTTTTGTTGTGTATTATTAAATTGACCACAGAATGAATCCATCTCTTGTATGCGGTGTGAACTTATTCCATTGGTTTTAGGAGCCGCTGCGATTAGCACTGCGCTCTCAGCAAAGCCCCCAAACAAACGTAGCGCGCGGCTGGGAAAAGTGTTAAGTCTTGCCCTGTGCCTCTGGCCTTCTCCCGGGCCACACTCGAAGCTTCTCTGTGGTTTGAAGCTCTCTATACCTGATTAACTGTAGCCTGTAACACTTGTTCCTGGCTATTCCCCACTGGCTCAATTAAGCTGAGCTCATTAACTCTTGTCCATAAGGAACAGGGAACCCTTCCTCTCTCAGGATGCGCACTAATTGGAAATTCTTTAGGTACAGTCGCACGGCTCGCCTCACGTTTTCCAGGCCTGGATAACTCTGGAAGCAATTAAGCTCCCACACATTCCTCTGGTGAGATGCGCTCGCTCGCACATGGCGTCTGTGTAAATGTGAAACTCAAATGACATTTTGGATGAAATCTCCGTATCGGGTCTTCGTTCATGCCGGACGTATTTATGATGCTGAGCGCGTGGGAGGGACGTGGCGAGCGCATTAGACTTAATGGCATAATTGCCGGAAGAAGGTAAAGATCATAGTGCAGCGTTCACTGATGGCTTAAAAAACTGTAAGGATAATTATTTCGTATTTATCAGGAAAAGTGTTAATATAAAAAGATAAAATGCCCCATTTCTGTTCTGAAGCTGGGAACAGTTTTATCAATAATGAAAATACTGATTATAACTAAAATTGTATATATTATCAATATTACTATAAATAATAATAACAATAATATAAATTTAAGTAATAATAATGAAAATAGTAGTAATAATGATAATAATAATGTTAGCATTTTGCAGGCACTTTTATCCAAATTGACTTCTCTCCAATTTTACTCAAGCAGGGTCAACCATGATACAGCCCCCTCTGGGGCAATGAGGGTTATGGGCCTTGCTCAAGGGCCCACAGTGTCAACAATTGTTAGACTTAAGATTAACACAAGGGTGCAGCAGTTAGAGCCACGACCTCAAAGCAAGGAGGACCCAGGTTCTGCTCCCATTTTAGTATAAACAAAGGTCCTTTTTTGGTGAAGTCTGCATGTCCTGCCTGTACTCGAGTGGGTTTACCGCAGGTTCTTCAGTTACCTCCCACATTCCAAAGACATGCTAATGACTCTAATGCCCCTCTGATTGGTTTGTTTTTAAACTGTTTGAGAAAAGACCTGATCTACAT
>JAOUQT010313994.1:0-14735 GCA_025769995.1 Xyliphius kryptos | reverse complement strand
CTGCATCAATTACAGCATCATGGCTGCATAGAAGAAGGGTCCGGGTACTGAACTTTCACTCATAGAAAACAATTGGCTCATCATAAAAAGGAAGATATGACAAAAAAAGGCCTAAGATAGTTGAGCAACTAGAATCCGACATTAGACAAGATTGGGTTAACATTCCTATCCCTCAACTTGAGCAACTTGTCTCCTCAGTCCCTAGACGTTTACAGACTGTTATCTATGTTCTATTGGGAATAAAATATGGAATTTTGAGACTTCCACATCATTGCATTCCATTTTTTTTTACAACTTGTAATTTATCCCAACTTTTTTGGAATCAAGTTTGTACATTACATATTTAAAATTTGATTTATAGATGAAAGAGTATTAAGTATATTAAATAGGCAAAATGTGAAAATAATAGCTTGTATTTGAAATTTTAAATTTTATCTAATTATTCCCGTCCTGCGATTTATTAAAATAATCGGGTAATACCGTTGCATAATAGTGCAATTTTTAATAGTCTACACCTTCTACCCAAAATGTTTTACATGATGTACTGTAGATAGTAACATAAAACTTTAAACAACTGTTAAATATGAATGGAAAATATACATTAGACTCTTTGCAAAAAAGGAATATTCACACCAATGCAATCAACAGTACAGAACAAGTCACATGTTCACACAGCAAGAGTTTGTGCATTCGAATCATCCGCAGTAAAGTTAAGGCTAGTGTTCCTGTTTCTTTCATCTAACCCCAGTTATCCTGTCTGTCTTGAGCATTTAGGGCTCTTAAGGATAGAATAATAAACATATCTAAAATACATCATCAGACACTGTATTGTGTGTATCAGTAATATGTAAAATGTAAACAATCTCCAACCTCTCTGTATAATTTATAGAAATCTGTGCCGGTCTGTGTTGGCACATTTTGTCGGAATGCTTCTAAATCAGCGTTTGCACACCGGCTTATCTTTGGCTTTTTATCTGTATTTGCTTAGAATCCGAAGTATTGCCACACAGCACTACTTTTGCGTTCCTTGTTTATCAAGACGGTCTCACATTAGCAACTATTTACGTATTACAAACCGTCCTGTGCATTAGGGACACCTGGACAGAATCAAAAAAACATATTTAATATAAATAGAATCGATACTGAGAGAAACCAGAATTGTACTTTTTCAGTACTGATACTGATATTTTTGACAACACTAACTCATTCATTCACTTAATCCACATGGGGTCACGGGTCACAAATATTTTATATAGAGTGAATGTCCTCAATAAATAACTAACATTGTAATCTCACTGGTTTAACTGGGTTCTCGATGTCTACTTTTAGGACTGTTCAGACGATCTGATGAGGCTTTAGGTCATATGTATGCAGAAATATAGAAAGATCTAAAATTCCTGACACTCTGACTATCTCCAAAATAGCATACTACCATACTAGTAAGCATGCAAATCTAATATCCAGTCAATGCAGTCTGTGCTGGATGTAATTCCTAGTACGAATCAAGTAGTACGCAAAAAGGTCCCAGATGCCGTTCTTGCTAAGGAAGATATTATCTAATATGCAACCCCAAGACACTCTGAGCCTGATTTTACCCATAATTCACATGGTGTAACCTTAAAAGGTTGGCGGGGTTCGTGGCTGAGCGGTACATACACGTTTAAGGCTAGCAGGTAGTATTTCAATATGCCAATCTGGACACAGCCTCTGTGTGTGCATGTGTGGGATTTACCTGTTCCATGACTTCTGGGGCCATCCAGCATGGTGTCCCGACAAATGTTTTGCGCACTTTATTCCTGGTGATGTCACCACCGGTGGATAAGAAGGCACTGACGCCAAAATCTGAACAGAGGATACAAAAGGACAAAGGTATAGAAATTGCTAACAGTCGTAACAACTTACCTCTGGATTACCACGGATCATCACAAATTTGTGCAGTGTATTATGGAGTATTATGCAGTGTATTATAACACGCACGTACAAGCGCACACACATTCACATGCTGGTTTGGGAAAACAGGTCATTTATCTGTGAGCATTACTCGAGCAGAGATCTTTTCAGTGTAGTGAATGGTGAGTGAGAAATTCCCATCAGGCATACAAGTGTCATTATACAAATTATGGGAACTAACATACACACACACAACAAATACACACCCCTTCCTCTTTTCATGAACTTTGAGATAATTGGTTTGTTTCCCATGAATAGATTTTGGACCACACTGTGAGATCAGTGGATTAGGAACAATTGGCTCTGGTAAAGTGCCACCAGCTAGTGGTTACATCCGAATCAGCTCTCAAACAAGGTTTTGATCTGCAGCAAGTATCAGCTATGGCTATAAGTGGAGCGACTTTGACCATGAACAGAAAGTCGGAGGCCCGGACTTGTGGTGAGCAACAGCTGCACTTCTATATCAAAACTAGAACAACCATCAACAAACACCCAGCCGACTACCTGGGACTGATCCGAGATAGGAGAGTCAAACTAGTGAGACAAACTGGTGCAGCTGCTGCGGCAGTCATAGACAGACTTGCATATATAATGGATGGCCGGCACATTTTAAAGAGTGTTCTCCCTGTTATAATGAATCAAATAGGTGGACCAAGCCAGTATTAGCCATATGTTCCCAATCCGGTAATAGTTCAATGTACATTACTTCCAGCTCTGTTTAATGATGTGAAACAGACTGAAAAGAAAACACCACAAAATTGGCTTATGTGGAATAACGGGTAATGCGCACATTGTGTTGTGTACCTGCGATTTGAACAGAGCCATCTTCTCCCAGAAGGATGTTTCCAGCCTTCAGATCTCTGTCAACACACAAACACACAGCAGACACACAGGTAACAAAAACACATTTTATTAGGAGGGATTAAATGTCCAAGACACATACAGATTGAGTTTAATTTCTTTGTCATCCGAGATTGAATTCTGGCTTCATAACTGTGTGTGAGGAGCACATTAAACTAAAAATGAACTCTCTCTCTCTCTCCCTCTCTCTCTCTGGGTGGTCCTGCTAGCTGTCGCCATGGCGACGTTTCTGGAGGTCACTCCGGTTTAAAGGAAAGCGATCATTTGTGGAAGACAAACAGGACGAGGATGGTGAAACATCTGTGAAGCTCCTGATGAAGTCAAATTATGACCCATTTCCTCCCACGTGCCAGGATAATTCTGGGGTGCTTAAATATTCTAGTCTTTACAACAGTAATAAACTGAAAAGCATCTCGAAACAGATAACTACTTTGAGGCCACATGGTATATACATGGCATCTAACAGTTCTTATCCTTTGTCTATAGTTCTAACATTCTGTCTCATAACTGATGACTTATTTTGCTGTGTGTCATAAAGTTTACTGTATTCTATAGTGATGCGATCGTCAGTAGATCCCTTCATGCAAGGCATAAAATAAATTTTTGGTGAGGTGCAATGTTCTAGAATTCTGTCAGTGTATAAAGAGTTAACCCTATAAAAAAAAATTTCCGGGTACTGAACGTGCTGCAAAAGGACAGAGACAATGTCCTTTTATTTACAATTTCACCGTGCAAGTGTAAGAACTGTTACAGAACCGGCTTCATGATTTATACCAAGTAATACATTTCCTTTTCTGAGAGATGGTAAAGAAAGTTCTTTTTTTTTATCATCTCACTACAAAAGCATAAAACTGAGGCATTACAAGCCCACATAGATGTCCCAATGGAACCCGACAGGAGAGACGCTAACGCTAATGTGTTCTCCGTTCTCTCCAAAAGCCACAATGTACTTTGGTCAATCCCACGTGACTTGCCCAAACCATTTAACCCAACCATTTGAATGGAAGCAACATGCAACAAACAAATGCAATGCAGTGAACCACATGCAAGTAATTAGAGCCCCCTGTGAACCGGTGAGAGGTGAGAAGATTATCAGGTAGCTGCTAGAGGGCAAAAAAAGGACCCTGCTGCTGTGGCAACCACGTTACAAAAACCTTGCTTTGGTTTTGCATATTTGTGGTGTAAAAAAAAAACCCACAGGCTGCTTTGGGACAGTGCTTCTAATAACATTCTCTTGGATAAAGAGCGGGCATCATGTGATGTCCTATTGACTTCCAGAGCTACTTTCGGTGGGTGACCGCTTCTGTTTGTCAGTCATATGATCCAGTGTAATGAGCAAACACAGGACAAATGATATATTCCTATGCACATTCTGGTGGTTGCATCATGATATGAACACTGTGAAATATGGTCGTTTTACTGCATTTGGACCAGGACAGCATTCCATTATTGATGAAACAATTATACCCAAACTCTAATGGATAAGATCAGGACACCTTTCGGGGAACACAACGTAAGAGAGCATGGGTCAAGGCAGCAAAATAACAACCCTAACTCCACAAATCGTTCTATGGTGGTATAGTTAAAGAAGAATAAAGTTAGACTTTGGAACCGACTTCCCCCAGAGCTATTTTCAGTCGGACTAATTACATATCTGTATTTGCAGGTTTAACTCCTGGAAACTGTGCTCATTCTTCTTAAAAAGCACGACCCAAGATCTGCTTCCTCTTGTTTTTTATTTTTCCCCCCACACACACACACACTATATCATTCCGAACATGTGACTGCAGTAGAACAATGCATCATATGACTCCAAAATCGTTCTGTATTTCAACACTAGGGATTGTAAGATTATCAGATTTGGATGAGTGCAGTGGCATGCAAGTTCAAGATCTAATACAATATGGAAAGAAATAGGAATGCATCATTTAACACATTTGCAACTTTACAATCAGACTTATTTAATCATTCATTCGTTTTTTTCCACTTAATCCACAAGGAGTTGCCCAACTGGCAACTCTAGGCACAAGGAGAGGAACAACCCTAGACAAGACACCAGTCGATTGTATGGCAGATACGTGAGCAATCACACACCAAGTGCAATTTAATAGACACAAATTAACATAGCATGCATGTTTTTGGAATGTGGAAGGAAACCCAGAGCGAAATTGCTTGCACACAGTGGAATTGGTCCTCGGGATTTAACCCCTCCATGCAGTGAAACACACATATACACCCGCCAGCTTCCAAAATGCCCGGGGACTTGATCCATATTACTATATACTACATATATAATACTACAGTATGTAAGCCTTTTTCTTAATGTTTGTTAGAACCTTCTATACAAAATCATAAGTGTAGGTGTGTGTGTATATGTGTGTGTGTATGTGTGTTGCCTTACCTGTGAATCTGCCCATTCTTGTGCAAGTACTCGAGACCCTGTAAAACTTCTTTCAGTATGGTGGCTATACTAGCTTCATCCAGCACTCCAGTTTTGTGTTCCCCTCGTGAGATGATGTGTTTGATCACATCCAACACAGAGCCTGATGGGGGGGGAAGAAACACACATGATAACACACATGATAATACACCAAACAAAAACAACAGCAGCAGCAACATTTTGATAGAAGAATTTTTATTTATTGCTTTTGTCAGATTTAAGTGATTTCTGTTTCCATTGGGGGGGTTTTCTTTGATTAACTAAGGAGGACCAACAATTTTGTCCACGTGTGTAATATTCTGTAGTGTACCTTGATAAACCTGAGAATTTTTTCCCCCTAATTGCTAGCAAGCGGCCCAGGCTCTGTAAGAGCAAAGCAGCCTCAACATGATGCTTCCCATTTCTGTACTTCACTGGTGGGATGATGTTTTCATGTTGGCATGCAGTGTCCTTTTTACACCATATGCAGTGCTGCGTGTCCTTCAAGAACAATTCAGATATGGATTTATCAGTCCACAAAACATTTGCCCAGTAGTGTTGTGGAGTGTCAAGGTACTGCACTTCATGCCTGCAGTGATGTTTTAGATGTTTCGAGCTTTTTTTTACCCCTTTGAGCATTCTGCATTGTGACTTTGGAGTCAGCTTGGCAGAGCACCCAATTTGAGGTAAAGTAGCCAAAGTACTAAAAAGTTTTCTTTTAATGCAGAAAACCAGGTGATTACAAAGGGTTCACATTCTTTCTCCTGCCATTTTATTAGGTACAACATGCTAGAAAAGAGTTGAACCACTTTTTGCCCTCAGAACGGCCTACTGGCATACATTTAGAGATGGTATTCCACATTCCTTGGTTGAAACAAACAGTTATTAGAGTTACTGTTGCTTTTCTTTCAATTCAAACCAGTCTGCCCATTCTCCTCGGACCTCTCACATCAGCAATGCATTTTCATTCGCACACCTGGATTTTTTTTTGCTTTTTCTGACCAGTAGATCAGCAGTTTCTGAAATACTCTGATACTCAGCCCGCCTTGTAACCAACAACCTTGCCATGTTATGCAGTCACTGAAATCCCTTTTCTTCCTCATTCTGATGCTCAGTTTGTACTAGAAAGTTGTCTTGACCACCTCTACTTGACTCAATGCATTTACGTTGTGACCTTGTGACTGGCTGATTAGATATTTGTGATAACAAGCAATTGAAAAAATATGTACCTAATAAAGTGCCCCGTTTCCACAGAGCCTTACGTTTTCCATATTTTGTTATGTTACAGCCTCTTGGCACAGTGAAGCACCAAGAGTTCCATTTATTCCAGAGTAAATACCTTTGGCAACATAGCGCAAGTAGACCATAAAGAAAAGACAACCTGGAGGTAGAGAATGGGCAGAGAACGGGTGTGGGCAGACAATAAAAGAGGGAGGGGTACGCTGTGACAAATGGGCTGAACCTCTGACTCAGCTGCTAGATATTAGTACTCTGTAAAGAATACTCTGTTGCACAAAGGCACCAAAAGCTTTAGCAGCAGAGTGTGTGTAATTCATATCTGTGTGAAAAGTCAGGGATATCCTCTCTACACTTGCCCTTTTTCTCTACACTACAATCTGAAGTGTAAAAATGCTATTGCACATCGAGTTTATTTCGGTTTCTTAAGCTTCATCCCACAGCTTTCCTTCCTCAATTAAATCTTGCACATTTGCATTCCACTGGAGTAGAAAACGATCACTGACTGCATCACGGTATGCACAGAGTTTCATAGCGCCTTGTGACTGGTTAACAGGACAGGGTCTTGGGTCTTTTACTGTATGGAGATTTTGCATGTTCTCCGTTTGTGTGGGTTTCCTCCACCAGACTAAAACATGTGTTAAGGCTAGTTGTTGTCTCAAAGTCAGGGCATTTATTTATTTCTTTATTTATTGTTAAACGTCATGCTCAGCACCAGTGAGTATTCTAATGACACACACAGTCATACTCATACACAAGTCTCATATCATACGCAAAGTCACATATCAATACCCAAGCTAATGACAATTTAGCAATTTACCTAGCGTGCATGTCTTTAGACTGTAAGAGAAAACTGGAGCACCTGAAGAAAAACCACGCATGGGAGGAATAAGCAAACTCCACGCAGAAATTCCCAGATCGTCCCATCTGGGAAGCAAACCCGGGTCTTCTTGCTGTGAGGCCACAGCACTATCCGCTGTGCCACCATGCCGCCCCAAAGTCAGAGCATTAAAAATATAATTTTAAGTACTATGTAGATATTTTGCCCCAACTCATCAAACTTATGGTCTGGGATAACAATTGAAAAAAAATAGATTACAGCGATTACTTGAAATTGCATATGGAATTCCACGTCCTATTTACAGACCTTCAGTAATGAACATACAGTTACAGACTCGTCCTACAGATATTTTAATGTTATCGCCCAAATGCTAGTCTTGCCGTCTCTGGGAGTATTTCCTTGCCACTGGCTTGCTCATTAGCTAATGCGACTCTGATCTCAGATTTAACAGTCACATAAAATCAGTAAGCAAATGATTGTTTTACCATCTTAAGAACATAAGCAAGATCAGAGATTTTCTTTTACAATCCGACCTCATCCACGCCGTTATTTCCAATAGAATTGATTATTGTGATGCTCTTCTTACTGGACTTCCAAAAAAGATGATCATAAAGCTTCAGCTGATTCAGAATGCAGCTGCCAGTGTGCAAGTAAAAGAAGGGAACACATTCTAAAATCCCTACACTGGTCACCAGTATGTTACAGAATAGATTTCAAGCTTACTAGTATATAAATGTTTATCTGATGTGCTCCAGCAATATGTGCCCAGCAGAACTCTTAGATCTCTAGGAACTAATCAGTTAGTCCTGCCTAAAGTGAGGACTAAACATGAGAAACAGCATTTAGGGGGATAGGGTAGAGGGCTGGGGACCAAGAGATTGCCGGTTTGATCCTCACACTCTAGGCAAGTCATGGCAGAAGTGTCGTTGAGCAAGGCACCCAAACCCCAACTGCTCCCCGTGCACCTCAAGGGGGCAGCACAATGCTCCGGGTGTTCACACTTGGATGGGTTAAATGCATAGATCAATTTCCCTATGGGGATCAATAAAGTATCAATTATTATTATTATTATAAATATTATGCTGTTGTTAAAGGGAACCGGTTGTCAGAGATCACTGGAAGATCACAGACACTAAACACATTCAAATCTAGACTGAAAACTCTCCTCTCTGAGCTGGATTGTTTTTAAATGGTTTAATATTCTTTCTTTTAATAACTTTGTTTTAATGTTTATGAATGCAGAATTTGTTCATGTAAAGCACTCTGAATTGCCGCTGTGCTCTATAAATAAAGATGCCTTGCCTAGGTATAAAAGCAACATACATAAACCTTTTGGTTATATCCTGACTATCTCACATTCTGTAGAGCTGCTTTTTTATAAAAGGCTTAATAAAAAAAAAACATAGAAATAAATGTAAATTGATCTGAATATTGATTATACATGGGGAGCTTGTAATCATGATCATACTCTGTCCACTAGTTTGTTGAAATCGAAAGAAAATCCTTAGCTTTGCTGCTGTTTAATTTGTAATGCAGTACCTCCTGGCATCCAATGTTGACCATGTGCCCTGTCCATTGTGCCAGAGATCCTCTTATGTACCAATATTGAATAACCTGTGCATGTCTGAAATGTTGACTTAGTTTCACTACAAACTGTACATTAAGCAATATTTTATAAGTAATGCTTATGTTTCCAGCCTTTGTCAACCTTTTCAAGACTCGTGCTACCAACGTCTCTAAGACGGGCGAATATTGTTTATGAAATGTTAAGATGCCTCACTCTCAACAACTCATGTGTCCGACATTCTGACGTGAATAAAAATTCTAATCACTGAATTCTATTTCTATGCAAATTTTACCCAACATCCTAACTATTTTCTGCCCCACTGAGCTGGCAAGCAGGCAGGTTGTAGCTAAAATTAAATGCTCGTTTCACAAAACTTGAACTGGCAAATTGAAGCACATGCTAGACTCGTATCCTTGTGTTCTTTCCAGGTTTTCTTGGAAATCGATGTAACTGGAGCACTCCCTCGACATCTCTCTACATGCTGAACTGAAACACAGGCCCCGCTCTCACTGCAGCATTCGACGCACTGCTTCCACTGCAGGCAAAGGCTCTTTGTCTCAAAGTTGTTGGAACTGATATTTCTGGTTTCCTGTAAGCTACGATTTGGCATTGGAGGCACGTTAATACACGCCTACTAGGCCAAAGAGCAGGGAGTCATGCCAAGCCAGTGACGTTGGGAGGATCAGTATATCCATGAAGAAGGGGGGGGGTGAGGAACACATAGAGAGCATCTGTTTTCATCTAAAATGCCACAAGCAAACTTCCATATGCAGTTATAGGGCACTTTAAATACAAATGTTTATCATGAAAACTCAAGACCACTAACAAAGAATCGCATTGAGGATATTTTAAAAACTTTGTACAACAACTACAGTGGGGCAAAAAGTATTTAATCAGCCACTGACTCTAATAGTTGAGAGAGGTCTGTAATTTTCATCGTAGGTTACACTTTAATTATGAGTATTTGGTCAATAAAAAAATTACCTTACTACTCTGTAACATAACCTTCAGTGGCAATGAAAGAGGTCAAACAGTTCCTGTAAATCTTAACCAGGCTTGCACACACTGTCTCTGGTATTTTGGCACATTCCTCCATGCAGATCTCATCTAGAGCAGTGATGATTAGTGGCAACACACGCTTTCAAATCCCTCCACAAATTTTTATGGGGTTGAGGTCTGGAAACTGGCTAGGCCACTCCAGAACCTTGAATGCTATGTTGCCCGAGCGGTGTGTTTGTGTTCATTGTCATGCTCAAAGACCCAGTCACGCTCCATCTTCAATGCTCTCACTGATAGAAAAGTGGTGTTGGCTTAAAATGTCACGATACATGGCCCTCTTCATTCTACCAGATTTAAGTCTCTCTTAGTGTAGCGTGTTACTGATGGTAGTCTTTTTACTTTGGTCCCAGCTCGCCGAAGGTCATTTAGCGGGTATGAGATCTTGCATGGGGCCCCAGATCAAGGGAGATCATCAATGGTCTTGTATTTCTTTCATTTTTTTTTACAGTTGCTCCCAGCAGTTGATTTATTCACACCAACTTGCTTGCCTATTGTAGATTCATTCTTCCCAGGCTGGTGCAGGTCTACAATTTTCTTCTTGGTGTCCTTCGACAGCTCTTTGCTGGCCATGGTTGAGTTGGTTGGTTGAGTTTGGAGTCTGACTGTTTGAGGCTGTGGACAGGTGTCTTTTATACAGATAATGAGGTCAAACACGTGTCCATTAATGCAGGTAACATTATGGTGGAGGACAGAAGAGCTTCTTAAAGAAGTTGTTACAGGTCTGTGAGAGGCAGAAATCGTGCTTCTTTTTTTTAACCAAATACTTATTTTCCACTATAATTGACAAAAGAATTTTTTAAAATCCTACAACGTGACTTCCAGGATTTTTATTTCGCATTCTGTCTCTCACAGTTGAACTGTACCCATGATGAAAATTACAGGCCTCTCTCCTCTTTCTAAGCAGTAGAACTAGCCCAATCAGTGTCTGACTAAAAAATAACAGCCAAAGTCGGTCCTTCTTGCTGTAAAGAGACATTACTGCTCATTGCGCCACTGTGCCACCCTTGTTTAATATTGTCAATATTACAAATTTTACAGGACTCTCTGCACTTTCTCTCTATCCTTTCTTTTTCCCTTATTAAAGTAAAAAGTGGTGTGACATTCGTGTCTATCCGCCTCATTAAAAGGAAGGTGTAAAATTTGTGCCCGTTAGTACCATGAGAGGTGGCCATGGCTTCTGTCCCTGGTAATCCAAGTGTTTTTTTTTCAACAAAAATGTAAATGTTAAAGAAAAATGCTTGAATGCCAGTGAAGAAAGTAACATACTGCATTAACACCCAACTTTGTAGATTAAAAAAAGTTCTGCTGCAAAAAACCAAGCAAGTGTGACAGACAATCTCCAGAAGAACTCCAAGAATCTCTACTCAGTAAAACACATTAACTAATTATACTACATTACTGCAAAAATGTCTTAGGCACATACAAAGTCAAGCTGTAACGCAAATTTGTCTTCAAAAATATATATACACACTACAAACTGCTGAAGTTCTATTTTTGGGGACAGTCCGGAAGGTCCATGGATCGATTCCCTGAACCACCAAGACGATATATGGCTCCCCCATCCCCTGCTGAAAAGGCTGCTCGCTGCTATGGGTTCGTGTACTCACTTCACGTGTGTGCATACAATGTGTGTTTCACAGCACAGATAAGTTAAATGTGGAGAACATCTTCGCTGTGTGCAAGCATTTTGGAAAATAGAACACTTTCACTAAAATGGTAATAAATCCCACATGCAGTGTCCTTTTGTTTTAAACCGTGCTCCAGGGAACAATTGTTCAGTACAGTTCTTCTGGAGACTGTCCAACAGTTATATCATTGCCTTTGTGCCTTCTTAATAAACCCGGCACCACTCTATCTTTTAGTCTTAATATGGGAGGTGGTGCCTACGTGCCTTTATTCTCTAGCTCTGTCAGGTATAGTCAGCCATAATATCACTGGTTTAGCTTTACACTGAGTGATCACTAGAGAAGGAACACCTAGCGTCGTGGGTATATTGATAGTGATGGTGGTACTGTAAAGTGCCACAATTATCACTTTACTTCTCGAATGGCTCTCATACTAGGTGTGTTATATTGGTATACGTATTCTGTCCACTGTATGCCAGAAGGCAACATTTACCAGGTAAGTATAAACAGAGCAACAAACAGTTGGGACACAAAGGTATAGTGTCAGGTATGGCCGCACTTGTGGGCTCTTCCTGTACCAGGTTATTCGTGGAGTGCAAAAAATGTAGGAAACATCATTAAACAACCAGCCAAAGGTCACACAGCAGCCACCACATGTGGTTAAGCCACAAACAATTGAGGTGAACATGGTAGAGCTGCTGGAGCAGAAATGTTGACCGACCCATTTAATGATGAGGCTGATATAAGAAGTTGGGGTATGCAAATCTGGTAGCTGAGGCGTGAGGGTGCATGTTAGACCGGTAAGTGTCTGGTGATTGGAGCAAAGTCTGCCACATATTTGCTTGTAAGGTTGGGAATCAGATGTCAAGTGTAAAGGGCAGGTGTTAAGGAGTTGTCAGAATTGGCTGAACAAGCTAGTAAATGGGTGTGGTTGAGAGGGTCATGTTTAAGCAGGTGGTTTCTGGTAGGAGATATCAGTTGTGCATTGTCTGTGGTCTGTGAGATTATGCGTAAATTCTACTTGGAAGTAGTGGCAACGAGCACCCATTATATCGTTCCGATGGGGCTAGTTATGGCCTTAGTCACCTCGGACGCCAGTGGGAAAGTATGCCAGCGCAGAGTGTTGCTTGTGTGTATGGTTAGCATGGTAAAGACTTTAGCAGCTAGACCTTATGGGAACGTTAAGGATATCCTATGTTAGGAAATTGAGCTTAGTGGGTCTGGGATGCCAGATCTCACTGCCGTGCCTCCAGGAATTGTGGTGGGCCTAGTTCAGAGAAATATCGATGAAGGGAATTGTCTGCCGGCTGACCCCAGTAAAGAGCCCAGTGAAGTTGCCAGTCAAGCTCGTCTATATTTGAAACTCAATTGTTAGGTGCAGGATTTAACATTTTATCATTTATTTTTTTAACCCAGACCTTAAGTCTGTATCAGTGGAAACACTCCATCTCCCTGGCAGCCTATAATCGCTCTGTCTGCTGATTACAGCAGATAAAATGCAGCTGAAGCGCATCACCCACTCTACAGACTGCACTGGACAAAAAACCACAACTCAGGGTTAAAGAGTGCACCAGAATACACTATGTCTTTAGAAATTCCTTAAAATAATGGTCTAACATGACACTGATGGACACTGCTCCGAGTTCTGCTCCTGCAAAACACAGCTTTCTCTTCCTGCCATCTCGCACTGATAAAATAGTGGCATCTGCGGCAGCGAGTCGTTGTGCTGTTTATTATCACATCCCTGTGATTAGCGCAGCCAGAGACCCAGAATAAAGCTCACGTAGCACTGCTAAACACCCACCCAAGATCATTCTCATTACAATGGTTTGTGTTGGTAATGGCGTTTGGAATGACAGTGTACATCAGTGTTTGCTTGGTGATTTCTGCCTTTAAAATTGCCTAAAGAAATGACTGGTCAAATGTTACAATATTAACTGTCAGTGTCTGATTATCCAGGTACTCTGGGATCCAGATCCACCATGAACCTATAGGAGAAATGCTTTACCAAATATAGCATGCTGCTGGAAAGCTTGCGAATCATCAGGAGATGGCTTTTAGAATGTGTTAGCATATTTCAAACATAATTGTGCCAGCAATGATAGCAAGAATAAGCCAAGAATGTCCTGGAGAATTTGCAGCAAAGCAGCCCATACCATGATACTGCACACTTTATTAGATGCACATGTTCAATTGCTTGTTAACGAAAATAATTTTTCAGCCAATCACATTTGGTCGTGTAGAGGTGGTCAAGATAAATTATGTGAGTGTAAAACCGACCATTAGAAAAGGGGAAGAAATGTTATTTAAATGACTTTGATCTTTGACTTGGAATCTCCTCCATCAACAAAACATAAGTAGACGTAGGGCTTGTCCATGTGAACTTTGGCAAACTGTAGACGCACAGCAATGCCCTTTATGGAAAAAAGATTTTTCTTTGCAATCCTGCCATACACACACCTTTGTTGTGCAGTAATCTCTTCATGGTGGTCTCAGGAATATTAACCGTAGCCAAATGTGAGAAATACCTTTAGTATCTGGGAGTCCACTAAGTATGCCTTGCTCTCAGCTTGATTTTAGTTCATTGCTGATGATAATTTCCTCCATTTAAACACAGACTGACCAGTCCGAACAATTTGAGATGATTTTGTAAATTTGCTTTTGACTTTCTTAGAAATCTTTATCAGATTTGGTTCGATCGCTGTTCTGTAAATAAAACATGATGCCCACTCACACCTGATTTTCATCCCACTAGTCTCACTTCAAATTATCTTCTAATAATAAAGGATCACCTCATTTTGCCAGATGGACTAGTGGCTAAGATTTAGCACTTTAACCACCAAGGCCCAGGTTTGAGCCCCTTCAGTTGCGACCTAATGGATGGCTTGTGGTTAAGGAACCAGCCTTGCGACCGGAGGGTCCCCGGTTCGATTCCAAGTAACGCCAAATCACAGCTGAAGTGCCCTTGGGCAAGGCACCTAATCCCCAGTTGCTCCCCGGGCGCTGTGCAGGGTTTCTCACCGCTCCGGGCACGTGTTCAATTCACCAGTGTGTGTGTATGTGTGTTTCACTGCACGGGTGGGTTAAATGCGGAGGAAAATTCCGCTGTGTGCAAGCATACTTTTTTTTCTTTATTCATGCCAGGCAAGTCATAGCTGAACTGCCGTTGAGCAAGGC
>JAOUQT010313969.1:0-14736 GCA_025769995.1 Xyliphius kryptos | reverse complement strand
AGGGTTAAGGGTCTTGCTCAAGGACCCACATTGGTAACTTCAGTGGACCTGGGATTTGAACCCACAATCCTTAGATTGCAAGCCCAACTCCCTAACCACTGAGCCACCACACCCACACAACGTTGCATTCGAATATATACATCCGTTTTAATTTTGATTCAATTATTTTGAGTAAATTATATGAAGTGCTTGGTGTATGTCATCTCTATAGTGACTGGCATACGGGTAGAGTGGAGGGGAAGACACAGGTTGGCTGAAGTGAAGTTAATGCTGTAAAGCAACAGTAAAGAGGACATCCGACTAAATGTGTCCGATTCCGCAGCACCACTTTGCTTCCCGAAAACTTTAATGAAGATGGAATTAAAGAAAGTTCTCTTGCCAAAAGAGAGTGACTTCAATGAAAAGTGCTGCAAAAATGCTCACCATCCGGGCGTAGGACGGGTAACGCCGATTGGAAATATATAAACTTAATGCTTTAATATGCAATGTTTTTATGCAAAACTCCACCCCCCTCTCACAACACATAAGATGTTAACATTGCCTATATTAAAATCCATAATAGAGTCGTAAAGGGGCAGAACGGTGACGTGGTGGTTAGCACAACCACCTCTCAGCGCTTGGAACCCAACTTCGAATCCTGATCTGGGTGAAGTTTATGTTCTCAGTTTTTTTTTTCCTGACTCTCCAGTTTACACGGTTCAAAAACATTGATTCAAGGTTAATTGCCCCTATCTTAGTAGCCCCGTGTGTGTGTGTTCCCAGCGATAGACTGCCAAAATGTCCTCCCATAAACGGGCATGTGGAACATAGGATTAGTGGAAGATAAATGGAAAAATGGATAAATGGAAACCATGAATTATATTATTAAGTATGTAAGTAAAGGTGGGCAGCACGGTGGCTTGGTGGTTAGCATGTCCCCTCAGCGCTGGGGTTCTGGGTTTGAATCTCAATCTTGGTGGAGTTTTCATGTGTTCCCCATATCTGTGTGCTTATCCTATGGGTTCTTCAGTTTCCTCCCACAGTCCAAAATCATGGATACGAGTTAAACTGGGTGTATATGTAAATGAGTTTGGATTGACGTCCTGTCCTGAGTGTATCCGCCCAGCGCCAAAATCGTTTTCCCATAGCTAGGTTGTATACGTTGGTAGGTAGGCTGGTCTTGAGATTCTTGTCTGGTTTCTTCAATCCAACGAATGCTAGATTAGAGCAAGGACTAAAACATTAGGCAGAAACAAACCTTTTAGGACTCTCCCTGTAGTTTGTTTATTCAAATGGTAGCTGATGTGTCTGGTGCAACGAAACCAGACACGCTGTGACTGAATTACTAAACCCATGTGAAATATGTGTAAACAGTGATTGGAACTTAAAACATAAATCAGCTTAACAAGCCGAAGCCCTTCAGCGAACGGCAGCAGGTGGATCGATGCCCCGCATTTGTTTGCAAGTACAATGAGCTTCTTTAATGTGCACACATCAATCAGCCTCCGAGCCGCGGGAGCCGGCAAGAGACATCAAATAAAGCGCATCATCCCAGCGCTGATTCACTTAAAGCCAAGATATATCGCCATAATAGTTCCAGAAGGAGGACAGATGACAGAAACGATGGCTTTATGTGATGACCAGGAATGGAAGAGCTGAAGGACATGCTAGTATGTCGTTGTGTAAATGAGTTTAGCATGAAAACCCTATAAAGAGTCGAAAACAAAGGCCATGCTGGGGTGCAGCATCGGAGAGGCCTGAATACAGTGGCACTTTTAAAGGATCAAGACAAAAGGCACGGCAATTCACGTCATGGATTTCAGGAATGCGGTCGGATCACATCACGGTACAATAACACGGCCGAACTCTGAACCACATCTTCCAAGTAAATCCAGATTTCCATGCTGTTGATTTCAGGCTCTTTGGGTGCGGCCTTGCAGACATTCATACGCAAAAATAACGTTTTTCTGCTCGGAGTGGAAAACAAAGCATGACATACCTGTTAGATATGACACCCAGGATGTGGTGCGCCTTCATTCGAACGGGCTCACCGCCCAAGATTAGGGTAGTTACTGAAGACGTGGGATTTAGATGGCTATTTGCTAAAATTGCTGTGTATAGAGCACGATGTGTTACACAATCTGGTTTCAACAACATGAAATCATGCAGACTGTAACTGTACTATACTATCTCTGCGCCACTGTGTAGGATCAGCATCAAGAGGAACTTTACCTGGTGCAACATTTCTAAATATCTAGTTTAAATAATTTATATTAAAGCAATACGGTACAAGAGGGCGTGAATTATTGTGAATAATCAACGTGAAAGAGGTGTTCGGAGTGCCTTTATACCTCTTTCCAGTGGATTATTCACAATAATGTACACCCTCGAGTGCCTAATTGCTTTTATAAAATGGTTACCAACACAGTAGAATACAAAAAACAAAGTTTGATTCATAAATACGTCAATGAAAGCAAACTCGCCTTCCGCGGCAAAATATAATGAACCCCGATGCAAGAAAAAGATTTCCGATTTCTTTAACAATCAAATAATGTCATCTAGTGGCCAAATTGCAATAAAAAAATATATGAAAAAACATCGGAAAACCTTTTTTTTATATCATGCATTTATATGAATGTGGTCAGAGGTGTTGGTTATTGTGAATAACACCACAAGCGGCCAGTTTTATAAAGCGCTTTTTATAACCGTACATTGTCACAGCTTCAAAATGTTATGAGCCTGAATGGGCTAAAATACGGTCATGTGTTTTAGGGGATCAAATACTTATTTCCCGCAATCAAATGCAAATTATTTTTGACTTTTACATTTAGTTATTTAGCTGACCCTTTTATCCAAAGCGACTTACAAGTAATCCAACTTGGTTGGGGTCAAAACACAGAGTTGATACAGCATCATGGAGCAATGACGGTTAAGGGGCTTGCTTAAGGACCCACATTGTGGTAAATTCAGTGGACCTGAGATTTAACCCCACAACCTTCTGATTGATAGTCCATCTCACACTGTTGACCAGGTACCATAAAAATCATAGACTGTTTATTTGTCAGGGTAAAAACTTTTGAAACCAGTGGGGATCACATACTTATTTCCTCTACTGTAGATGCACATTGTGAACTTTACCATTTTTAAAATTCTTTATTATGGGTCACTTTTTGTCTCATTTGTATAGGATTTTTTTTACCTCATGTATTCTTGTAGTTGGTGCAGTCTCCAAAGCATTTCACTGCTAGCTGTACCATGTATATCTATACACATGACAAACTTTGATTTGAGCATAACTGTAGAGTGTGCAGTGAGGAGCCACACCTAAAAAACCTAAAACCTTCTTCTACGGTTATCTCCTCCAGCCAGGTGACTCATGTCTCCACAATTACTCCTTTAACAACGTTATCAAAAGCAAACTAGGGCACAGGTTTGAATTCTTTGGATGTTGACATAAAGACATGGAACCCTGTGATTTGACACTTTTTAAAAACTTTACTTGAGATCTCAATGTTGTTCGCATGGCATTTATTTGGGCATCTAGTAAGCAGGGCTCTGTATGGAACAAGGCAGACTCTCATATTATTGTGCTCTCATTTGTAAGTCGCGTTGGTTAAAAGCTTATGCTAAATGACTAAATGTAAATGTATATTACTTGTGCTCAGTGAGGGCAGATTTTTTTTTTCTCTTGTGGTTAGTGCTTCTGTCTCTTAGCAAGGAGGTTCCGGGTTTAATACAAAGCTCTGCATGTGCCATGTTTTCCGTGTTAAATTTGGAACATCTAAAATTGGTTCTGCAAAAATGTCGTGCAGCATAGGGTTGAGGAGAGTTTCTGACTTTTTGGGGTTTCACGTGTCTAGTGTGGTGGCTCAATGGTTGTGATTGAGTAGCTGGCTGCCATATTTTATTTGGCTGCTATATTTTGTATTCATAATTTTACATGCTGCTTTTCTATTGTTTTTTTGTATAAAAATATCTTTTTGGGTGGAGACTGCAATTCCGTTGCACCTCATAAATGACATGAATGACGTAAATGACACAATAACCTAGAAATCCTTAGGGCTGTTAATGTAAAGGTTGGAGGTTCAAATCCTAAGTCCACTGCAGTTACAATGTGGGTCCTTAAACAAGACCCTTAACCCTCATTGCTTCAGGGGTTCTGACCCTGTATTTTGACACGGTATTTTATAGGTCACTTTGGATAAAAAAGAAAAAAACATCTGCAAAAAAAGGACCTCATGTCATCTCTGATTTGGTCAGTAGTGCAACAGTAGTAACACTTAGAAATATAAATCTCCTTAAATGCCTCCTCCTGCTTTTAACCTCCACATTAAACCCAACTGAAAAACATGCTGTTCTCTACATGAGCAAAAATCACAAAACAGCAGATTATGGATTTATTCTGAAAGAAGAGAAATTAATACTAATATTACAGCTTAGCCGAGAGCCGAGGACAGTGAGCTCGCACTAATCCAGACGTCAGATGCCATGCTCAAATTTAACTGGCGCCGACACACCCAAAAAGGTCCACGTTCATTCGAGGTCAACTTTCCTCTGATGATATAATCGTGTCAACTGTTCCATCACAGAAATTTATATGAGCCACTAAAGTATTTAGTTGGTTTGTTGTGTCTGGCCAATCGCATAATCCTAAATGATTGTCCTGAATGTATAAAATACAATATAGGCACTTTGCCTTACGTATATTATAAGTTTGATGTCTGCACAACATCAGTGGCAACTTCCTGACAGAGATACAGTCACAGGGGCCAATTAGTGTCACCCAGTTTACCCCTTCGCACGTCTTTGAAAACCTGTCTCTACAGAAAACCTATACAGGTACAAGGTGGCCATGCAAAATCCTTATCAAAGGAACCTTTGGGCGCACCAACCAGGTACCGAACCCTACAACGAGGTTTCTCAACTGGTTATTTCTCACTGTAATTAAGTCCCGACCCACTTTTATAGAATCCAAACCAAACTAAATTATTTTTGAAGAATAGCCTTTAAAAAAACACATGTAAACATACATATGCATGTCCTTAATAAACAAAAAAAAAAAATCACATTTTAAATACTCAGGGGTTATATTTCTGCTTAATCATCAAAAATGTAAAGAGAAGGGTAAACAGCAAACAAATGGTGGTTACCATGGTAACGAAAATGCTGCGCACGTTGACACATGGCATTCTTAGTTTCTTTTTTTAAGATAAAA
Source organism: Xyliphius kryptos (assembly GCA_025769995.1). Lineage (NCBI taxonomy): Eukaryota > Metazoa > Chordata > Actinopteri > Siluriformes > Aspredinidae > Xyliphius > Xyliphius kryptos. The sequence continues at coordinate 9,542 of JAOUQT010313969.1, read as the reverse complement.
GGCGAACACAAAATCAGATGAGAATTCATTCATTATCTTCCGCTTATTCTTTTGGGGGGGGTTCCCCATGCCCATCCAGGGGAAAACGTCTCAGGCGCTGGGCAGATACACCTAGGACAGGACGCCAATCCATCGCTGGGTACACACTCACTCACACACACACTATACAGGGCAATTTAGAGCATTCCATTTACCTTCATGTTTTTGGAATGTGGGAGGAAACCGGAGAACCCAGAGAAAACCCATGCGGACACGGGTAGAACATGCAAACTCCACCCAGATAGGGATTCGAATCGGGAATCCCCAGCGCTGAGAGGCGAATGTTTTAACCACTAAGCCACCGTGCCGCCCCTGCCCCACACTTTTAGAGGGGTAATTCTGGCAAAGTTGCAAACCTTGAAAAAGAAAAAAAAACATAGCAGACTTAAACATTGTAGCATGAGACTCCAGTATCACTGACTATAGGGGCAGAAACCACAGAGTACTCAGTAAAGAGGGCTGGTAAAGGAGATTTAACATTTTAAGGCTGTTTGTGTTTCAGATATCTGAATGTGACAAACATTTCAAAGTTGAGGAGCCGTAAAAGAAGTCATGATTTGGTTCAGTCTAGGGACTAAAAAAAAATCAAGTGAGTGAAGCTTGTTGAACACAGGATGTTCTGAACAAAGGGTTGGACTTTAGAGGTGTAACGTTACACAAAAGTCAGGGTTTGGTTCACACCATGGTATGGATCTCACAGCTGAAATCCCAGGTCTAATGGTTGTCTATGCCTATGGTCGCTCTTGAGGAAGCCCCTTAACCGTTATCTCTTCAGGGTGTTGTATCATGTCCAATTGGGGTTTAACAGTACACTGTATTTTTTATGAATCGTTTGGTATAGACCACAAAGTTCGGTACATGCTTTCACACAAAAAATACAACAGTACATAATTTGTGGAGCCGTAAAAAACTAAACAGAACAAAAATTAAGAAGCAAGCTCTACACCCGAGCCAAGTTGGAGTTTCACCTTAACTGTAAACACCTCTAACATGCCATGCTGAGTGGTAATCAGTAAAAGTTTACATACAGATTAATAACAAAGGGCGGCATGGTGGCTTAATGGTTAGCACGTTCGCCTCTCTGCGCTGGGGGTTCCCGGATAAAATCCCGATCTGGGTGGAGTTTCCATGTTTCTCCGGGTTCCTCCCACAGTCCAAAAACATGGACTCCAGGTAGATTAAATGCTCTAAATTGCCCCTTGTGGATGTGTAATTGAGTAGGTGCCCAGGGATAGATTAGCGCCCTGTCCTGGGTGTATCTGCCCAACGCCCAAGATTTTCTCCCCTGGATGGGCATGGGGAACCCCACTGCAAACCTACTAGAGGAATAAGCGGACGATAACAACACCCTCCTGTCTCCAAAACAACCAGCCACTAACGGTACTCACCGATGGCACCCGAACACCTTGTGCCAGAAAAAAGGCCAACCAAAGGGTGCATTTCCAAAATACGTTAGCTTCACTCTTATATCGAGGGTATATGATGTGGAAAATTTGGTGTAGTACCTTTCTTAAGCCACTGGTTGAATTTTTGAAGAATTGCTGCCCATTGTCCTTGACAGTTGGCTCCATGCAACAACTGGGGTCCTTTGATTCCCTACCTTCATCAACATTGAATCTTTTATTGACAGCCACGTTATCTTAATTTCCGGCACCCGTGACGTCATCCACTGCCACATTTTGCATAAAATTTAGACTTTGCAAAGATATTTACAAGTTTCCAAGGTGTAAAAATTGAACCAAAGTGATCTCTCCAAAAAGATTTCAGACATGCTTCCTAAACATAAAAGCTACTTATGTATCCTTAATGTGTTCGCTGCATTAACTTTCCTAGCTGAACAATACCTTGGTACAAAAGAGATGCCCTCGAGGGTACCACCCCAGTGACAAGCATTTGTACTGATAGGCTTTAAAAATTATTTTTCTCTGCAAGTGTGTTACCTCCTGCGGATGTGAGTGAGTGTTTGAAAGGAAGAGTCCAAATCTGTGCCCAGAATTTGAAGCTCCGCTTTCCTCTTGAGTGTAAATTTGAGAGGCGCTGTTTGAAATACAGAGATTCAGAGTGAGTGCTCAGCTTGCATGCTAAAACCCCCTTTTCTAAGTCTTGGAACTCTTCTGATTTTGTAGGACTGGAGCCATGGAGCGAGTTCTCGTTTGCCTGTCTCTGTTGGCGCTGCCCGTTGCTGCTATGCTGTGCCCGAAGCGCTGCACCTGTCAGAATCTGCTCCCCTCTTATACAGTGCTGTGCGCTAAGACAGGCCTGCTGTTTGTGCCGCCGAACATCGATCGGCAGACGGCGGAACTCAGGCTCATGGACAACTTTATCACCACTCTGCGGCACCGCGACTTTGCCAACATGAGTAGCCTCATTCACCTAACCCTGTCACGCAACACCATTAGTCTGATTCTTCCCTACGCCTTTACTGACTTGCAGGAACTCCACGCCCTCCATCTGGATGCTAATCGACTCACGTCACTGGATGACACCCACCTGCAAGGTTTGGTAAACTTACGCCACCTCATTCTCGCCAACAACCAGTTGCAACAGATTTCCCATGGGGCTTTCCAGGACTTTCTGGAGACCCTGGAGGACCTGGATTTGTCTTACAACAACCTGATGAATATACCATGGGACACCATTGCGCTTCTAGTGAACGTCAATACCCTTAGCCTCGATCATAATCTGATTGAGTTTGTACCCGAGGGCATTTTCTCCAACCTGCACAAGCTGGCTAGGCTGGATATGACATCCAACAAGCTTAAAAAGATTCCTCCAGATCCCCTCTTTCTACGCATACCCGTTTACGCCAAGACAAAGGGCTCGCCTCTCACCGCATTGGTGTTGAGTTTTGGGGGGAACCCACTGCACTGCAACTGTGAGTTGGTGTGGTTGAGACGGGTGACACGTGAGGATGATCTCGAGACTTGCGCTTCCCCAAAGGAGTTGGCTGGGAAATACTTCTGGACGATCCGCGAGGAGGAGTTTGTGTGCGAGCCACCAATGATCACGCGCCACACTTCAAAGATGTTCGTTATGGAAGGTCAGGAGGTCAGCCTCAGGTGCAGATCGGTGGGTGATCCCGAGCCCACCACGCACTGGGTGAGCCCAGATGGCAAGCTGATTGCCAACACTTCCCGGACCACGTCATATGAGAATGGGTCTCTTGACATACAGACTGCCACGGTGAAAGATTCCGGCGTCTTCACCTGCATTGCGTCCAACGCTGCAGGAGAAGCCACAGCTCCCGTTGAGCTGGTGGTTAACCCATCACCACATTATGACCCTAAGCTTGAACCCGAACCCGGACCCTCAGACATGCCCACTTCTATCAAGTCCAACGGCAGCGTGGGACAGACCAGAGTGGAACAGAGGGTCAGTGTCACTGAGGTCACAGCCACTTCGGCCACCATCCGTTGGCCATCGCAAAGCCATATTCCTGGAGTTCGCATGTACCAGATCCAGTACAACAGCTCCACAGACGAAATTCTCATCTACAGGTCAGTAAATCCAAAATTTATTACATAGATTATCATGCTATTCTGTGCAATTCTGTGTTTCTACCCCAGAAGGTCCACCGAGGGGGGGGGGGGGGGGGGGGGGGGGGGGCTGCTTTTAGCTTCTCTTACAGATTGTAGTCCATTTGTTGTTTTGCTTCCTCTAATAAAGGTTATATAGAGCCAGATGGACCAGAAAATGTAACTGTAGAACTACAAAGTCCATCAATACGATCAGTGGCACTCATATAATGTATCCTGAATAAAGGAATGCATATTTAAATCCTGTTTCCTATATGACAGACGAGGAATTGGACTTCAAAGCAGACAGTAGTTACTTTTGTCCAGCTGTGATGTTGTTTCATTACATTCTTGAACCCACGCCATGTTCTCTTCTTCCAAATTAACAAGCAAACCGCCGCAGTTTTATGAATTCATTGTTTTATTGAACCTTTAAAGTTTGTTATTTATTCATGTTCATGATCAAATAATTGTAATTAGGTGCTCATCCTGGCCTTGTAATTTTCCCAGAACATCTTTGGTGAGATCTGTTCATGTTCTGTTTAAGAGGAGGAACTTGTGTGTTAAAAAAAAAAACAACAGAAAACAATTAACAGATGAAAGAAACACAATCCCCGCAGTTTAGCTGATTCATATGCGTTTGCTTCACACAGAGGAAAAATACCAGGGATAATTAATGAGAGTGTCTCCAAATGTTCATCCAGAAGTGGAGTTATGACCTTGTTTTAAAGTGAAGTATCTCCCAAATTCGTGTCTCTGCTGCTATAATCAACTCATCTTATGCCCATCCAGGGGAGGAACATGGGCAGATATACCTAGGACTGGGCGTTAATCTATCACTGGGCACACACTCACCCATATGGCAAAATTATTCTGGCCCAGGCTGGCTCACATGGTGCCACATGCAAGGGAGCACTGCCATACCAGATGTGGGCCAGATCTGATTCGGAACATGTGGGCCAAATGCTTGTTTTCAGTTTTTGGCCCACCCTTGGTTTACATGCAGTTTGCCAGTGCCACAGCTTACCCAGATGTGGCCCACACCCTTATGCTATCTCGGAATTCACCTTAAATCCATGTTTCTGAACTGTGGGAGGAAACCGAAGAACCCAGAGAAAACCTACAGAGACACAGAGAGAACATGAAAACTCAAATCCAGATTGGGATTCAAACCTGGATTTCCAGGCAGACGTGTTAACTACTACGCCACCATATCGCACCCTGTTGATAAATACAAAAAACAGATTATGGGATGCAGCACGGTACCAATTGAACGCTTCATATAAAATGATTCAGACACTTCAACGGTTCAGGAAGGTCCTCTCTCTTATTGCATGGTGTAAACATCTTTAAAATGAGTTCAGTGGAAATTCCCTGACCTCAGAAATGTGCATTTGAGTCAATTCTTTCAGAAATTCTATAGTTAAAGTTACAAGGCGCATCAAAAAAAAACAGTGGCTTAGTGGTTGGCATGTTCGACTCTGGGGGTTCCCGGTACGAATCGAATCTTGGTGGAGTTTTCATGTTCTTCTCGTGTCCGCGTGGGTTTTCTCCAGGTTCTCCGATTTCCTCCCATAGTCCAAAAACATAAATTCCAGGTAAATGGAATGCTCTAAATTGCCCTGTTAAACTGTGTGGATATGTGAGTGAGTGCAATCGGTAGATTGGTGCCATGTCCAGGGTGTATCTGCCCAGGTCCCGAGATGTTACCTCCTGGATGGGCATAGGGAACCCCACCCCCAGCATAGTAGAGGAATAAGCGGAAGATCATTGATGGATAAACCCTCAGTTCCCTAAACAAAACTGTCCAGCCACTAGGTGGCGTCCTGTGAGATGGAAGAATATTTATGTTAGTGGGCATAGTGAGTGTGAAGTTGTGCCTAACAAAGTGGCAAAAGAGTATATAACTCTAGGAGGAAATGGTTCTCTCAGCAGAATCTCCATTTATCATAATAAATCTAAGCTAATGTTAGCCTGATTGCGGCGCGGGAGCGCTTGCTTTTTAAGTGCCTCGAATCAATTACACCAATAAATATGGCCACATTCAGGAACCTTCCACCAGATTCCCGTATTTATCTCTCCGCTCGCATCATCAGCGCTCATCGCACTGTAACGACTCTGCAGCCCTTAATGTTCCGTTCGAGTCGATTGATGAATCCATCCCGTATCAGGCCTCTGGTGTAACCAATCCGCATCTGTTGATTTATCTTTTTATTTATCTTTTTTCGGTTCAGGATGAAGCATACAGTCGATACAAATGACCTCAGATGAAGGCCGACTGAAAGGCGACGTGACAAAAGGATGAAAGGGGTTTGATCAGGCAGCCGATATGTTTCAGGGAAGAAATAAAAAGATGCTTTTGATGGAGCTATTGTGCTCCGGTGCTCTGCGCCTGTTTGGTCCTGCTGTCCGAGGACTCACATCATTTACATATAGATGAAAGCGCGGCCTCATTAGTGTCTGCTAATGTGTTAACTTTGTATCCAGAATGAGGAAGCAGATTTTAAAATTGGGAAAATTTTGTAAAACATTGAAGGAATTGTTGTTTCATGTAATGTGGTAGCCATGTCAGAAATTTAAAGGGAAAAGGGGAGATAGGGGCTCCGTCGTGCTTAACTCATGATTCGACAGGGAAAAAGAGGGGTGGGGATCTGTCCTGCACATCGCATAGTTTGGCTGGGGAAAATGGGGGTGGGGCTCCGTCATACGTATCCCATGGTTTGGCAGGAAAAAAGCAGGGTGGGGCTTTGTTGTGCATAACCCATGATTCAGCAGGGAAAAAGGGGATGGGGTTCTGTCATGTATCCCATGGTTTGCCATGGAAAAAGGGGGATGAGGCTCTGTTGTGCGCCACCCATGGTCGACAGGGAAAAAGGTGGGTGGGGCTCTGTCATGCATATTCCATAGTTTGGCAGGGAAAAAAGGAGGATGGGGTTCCGTTGTGCATACCCCGTGGTTCAGCAGGGAAAAGGAGGATGGGGCTCCGTTGTGCATAATCCATGATTCAGCAGGAAAAAAAGCGGGTGGGGCTCCGTCATGTATCCCATGGTTTGCTATGGAAAAAGGGGGATGGGGCTCTGTTGAGCACGACCCATGTTTCGACTGGGTAAATAGGTTGTGGAGCGCCATAGTATGCATCCCATGGTTCAGCAAGGAGGCGGCTAATACCCGGGGCCATGTAAGGTACATTAACGTTGAGATTCCGTTTTTAATTTTGACTCTGCTCTGTGTCACTGATAGGGGTCTATAGGGGCCTAATTAATTTCCGCTGTGTCCCACCAGACAGGTTGGAAAGAAAACACAGCTGATGCAATTAAGTGTTAATTATGCACAAAGCAATGTCTGAACTCTGGTTTAAGGTGGTGGTGCGAAATTAAAAGCCCTTTTTAAATTAATTAAACATACATGCGCCACATTCCCAGCGGATGGAGGGGTAAGGAGAGGTGATGTGGGCTGGAGTGGGTAGCGATAAAAACTCGGCTGGTAAAGTGGGGAACGTTGTGAGAATGATAAACCTGCTGCAGCAGGTGAGGGTGCTGGAGGACATGCCTCTTGAGGAGAGCTGGCAAGGCGGATAGACTCGAACCGTCGGCTGAGGAGGAAGGGGATTGTTGAGCTTAGGCGGGATTAAGCGGGAACAGGTGGTAAGTGTGTAGTGTAGGTGAATCTAATCCTTTAAAAACAGTTCACAGCTGGGTGTAGGGTTTTTAGCGGTTGTTCTCATAGGTTTTATCAACCCTGACAGGTAGCTGAAAACTGTCAGACGACTGAGGGAGGGATAAGGAAATAGATCAAATAAATTTTTATAAATCACTGGAACCCTACAGACCAGGTATTGTTAGGGTGGTGGATAAGCATCAGTACTAAAATGACACTGAGATTGTGGAGACACAGCCGAGCTGCTGGAGTATTGGAGTAAACACCTCAGTGTTACTCTTTGGACATTGAGGAGGTGGTGTAATAAGGATGATGTGTCTTTTAAAAAACACAGTAAGTAAATGCAGTCCTTTTAAGAGTGTACCACCTTCTCATAGATGTTCAGATGACCTCCAGCAGTCCTGCTGTGTCTGATCTCCTCATACCAGCACACACCCACCAACACAGCGCCACCATCTCAGGATCACTGCTTTACTAAGAATCATCCACCGCCCAGCTCTATGGGGGCATTTACCTATTTTCTTAAAAAGCAACTAGTGACAAATCTGGCGACTGAACTGCGCATGACCAAAGCTGCCACTGACCCCGCCTGTTAGGGAGCAAGATGGAAATATAAATGCTGTTTTATTACACGCTGTCAATCATTCCCATCATCCACAGTGTGTGTTTATATGTAGAAAGTTACACATTTAGCTAAATAACAAAAAAATTGATTAATGTAATTTATGTAAAAATGAATAATGTAACGTGGGTCTAGACCAGCAGTTCTTAATTGGTGGGTCGCGACCCAGAAGTGAAATTAAAAAGTAGGATCGCTGAAATCAGCCGCATGATAAGCCATTTGTGATGAGTTCAATTATGGCAAAAAAAGAAGCGATAAAGAAACTACTGTAGTGAAATGAAGAAATGTGCTTACATTACAGAGATTGAAGATTTCAAAAAGTTATTATTAATGTTAATCAAAAACAATTTGATGGAGAGAAATGTGAAATTTTCAACATTAAAGTCATATTTACGTTAGGCTTTTATATTTGGCTTTACAAAATCACTTATTCTCCCACTTCCTGAGTACCTACCTACAAGGCTAATAATAATAATAATAATATAATTTTATTTATAAGCGCCTTTCAGATTACCCAAGGACACTGTACAATAAAACTTGGCATGGTGGGTGCCTACCATGTCCTTGGAAAAACTACCTGCATCGCACTTTGCTAAATTCAATGGTTCGTTTCGATATTCCAATGGAACGCATGGCCCTTCTACTGTCACATTGGGGTGGTAGGAGGGAGGGAGGTGGTAGCTTGGTGGTTAGGGCGTTGGACTATCAATCAGAAGGTTGGGGGTTCAAATTCCAGGTTCACTGAAGTTACCAATGTGGGTCCTTGAGCAAGACCCTTAACCCTCATTGCTCCAGGGTGCTGTACCAACCCTGTGCTTGCTTTGGATAAAAGTACCTGCAAAACAACCAAATTAAAGTGTAACTTCTACAAAAATGTTCAGACTACACAGGTTTGATTCCAACGCTCCCAAACAACTTTGCAATGTGGACACAACCCTTTGTTCATTAGCTAAATTTGAAATGCCCACTTTCACAAACTAGTTCTAGGTTGTTTGTAAGCCGAGCCCTGTGTGTGTGTCAAACAAAAAAGTCATTTATAAAAAAATATATATATATATATAATATAACATCCAGCATCCGTACCGGAGGAGGCTGACTACACTACATTTAGCAGACACTTTTACCCAATGCGACTTACAGGGATCCCAAATTGCTAAGGCCAGAACACAAGGTTGATACAGCGCCCCCTGGAGTAATGAGGGTTAAGGGTCTTGCTCAAGGACCCACATTGGGAACTTCAGTGGAGCTGAGAATTGAACCCAAAACCTTCTGATTGATATTCCAACACTGTTTCCACTGAGCTACTGCTCCCCATTTGGTGCACTTATGCCTGAAGGGGGTGCTATAGCAACTGTACATGGAACTGAAGTTAATTAGCAGGCTGGACTAGCGGTTTCAATTTGCATTTTATTTCACTCACTCACTCACTCACTCTCTCTCACACACACACACACACACACACACACCTATATTTAAAGGTTCGTCAAAACTCCACTTTACTTTTTACAATGGGAGGGGGGGGTCGGTCATGTGACACATCAAACATAGAATTGCATAAGAAAAACAATGTTACCATTTTTAACGTAGCTTCATTCATCAAGTGATTGACAGGTTTGTGAGATGGTTAACTTATGCAACCGCTGCAATGATGTCTGATGCAGTAATAGTCTCTGGTCCCCTACCAATTAGACGTGGCGCCGAAACCTACA
>JAOUQT010313953.1:0-14737 GCA_025769995.1 Xyliphius kryptos | reverse complement strand
ACCCTCATAAAGGAATAAGCGGAAGATAATGAATAAATGCTCCTGTCGGTCAGGAGCATCAGAGACAGGTATAATTTAGGTGGGGTATTGTATATGTTCAGTTCTGACACTGATGCGGTGAGGGGGTTTTGGTGCAGCAGTGACACTGCAGGGATAGGACTATCCATAAGACCATCAGAGAACCGAGTAAAGAGGATGTACACAGTATGTACTGTACTGTCATGCTACTAATTCTCGATCCTCATTCTTTTACGTTGTGGAACTGTAGCAGAATTAAAACCGTTCGGTTCCCAGCATGCAGCAGTTTGTCATTAGTATTTTAATACTGGGAGTGAATGCTATCTGAGTGCAAAGCACTTCCACTATTTGTAAACAAAGTTCCATGTGTGTGAATGTGTGTGTGTTTGTGTGAGACTCCTGCAGTTTGTGAGTCTCGGTGCTGCTGCATCATGTGACTCACTCATTAAAACTCTTTATCGCACTGAAAACAATGTGAATAATTGTTCGTATGAATTACTACCCTCAGCTTCAGAGTAAATAGCCTCCACTCGTCCTCCTGCCCGGCTGTCTGGTGCAGATAGGCCGTTTTTGCGGCCGTGCCCGTGGGCAGAATTACAGCTCTGATTCAGCACCACGCTCATTAAAGTCCTCTAAAGTGTAATGGAACAGCTTTCATTGCTGTTTGAGAGGAGCAGCCCAAACATGAGCCAGAGGAGGTCCATGAAAACCTCACTGAGGAGTTTATGTGATCATCACCAACCCAAACTAATTCGGATAACATACACTATACAGACAAAAGTATGGGGACACACCTATTACAATCATGGGGGTGGGACAGATTTCCCAAGCCCATCCAGGGGAGAATGTTTCGGGCAATTAAGACACTTAAGACAGAGCGCCGATCCATCCGTCTGTCCATCTGTGTCTGTGTGTGTCAGGGTTCTCCGGTTTTCTCCCATGGTCCAAATACATGGATTCAAGGTAAATTGGCAGCTTTAAATTGCCCTTATATAGTGTGTGTGGGTGAGTGTGTGCCTACTAATGGATTGGCACCCTTTCCTGAAATCATCTGCCCAGCGCCCAAAATGTTGTCCCCTGGTAAACGCCACCATTATTTATCGGTTGCCCAAAAAAATTTGGATAATATACACTATACAGGCAAAAGTATTGGGACACACCTATTACAATCATGGGGGTGGGACAGATTTTCAAAGCCCATACAGGGAAGAATGTTTCGGGCACTTAAGACATTTAAGACAGAGCACCAATCCATCCATCTGTGTGTGTGTCAGGGTTCTCCGGTTTTCTCCCACGGTCCAAATACATGGATTCAAGGTAAATTGGCAGCTTTAAATTGCCCCTATATAGTGTGTGTGTGTGGGTGAGTCAATTGGCGCCCTTTCCTGGGTTTATCTGCACAGCGCACAAAATGTTGTCCCCTGGACGGGAATCGGGAACCGCCACCTTTATTAACCTGATGCCCAAAAGAATTCAGATAATATACAATATACAGGCAAAAGTATTAGGACAAACCTATTAAAATGGGGAATTAATGCAGTCCTATAGACAACAGTGTAGAATCTCATCCACTACTTGGATTGAAGGGGGGGGGGCTGTTCATTATACCCATCCAGGGGAGAACTTTCCAAGCGATGGGCAGATACACTCAGGAAAGGGTGCCAATCCATCGCTGGGCACACACTTACACACACATTCTTTAGGGGCAATTTGAAGCAGCCAATTCACCTTGAATGCATGTTTTTAGATTGTTGGAGGTTGTGGACAAGATATAAAAGACTGGGGAAGTGCTGGGGTTTCAAGTTCGGATCCCAATCTGGGTTGAGTTTTCATGTTCTCTCTGTGTCCGTGGGTTTTCTTGTTTCCTCCCACATTCCAAAAAACATGGATTTAAGGTAAATTGGCTGCTCTAAATTGCCCCTGTTGTAGTGTGTGTGTGTGTATGTGCCCTTCCTGGGTGTATGAGCCCAGCTTGATCAGAGATGTTTAACAGGAAGGAGAACCTGGATTTTTTTCATTTACCCCGTTGCCCCCCCCCCCCCATACACCACGGTTCCGCTCGTCCCGTGAATCTTCAGTTCTAACAGGCAGCACTGAGTCGTTCCTCAAATCTCACTCCCTCCTTAATGAAATAATTCACATCATGGCTTTCATCCAACTGCCTGATGCTTGAGTGGCAGCTATGTGTGTGTGTGTGTGTGTGTGTGTGTGTGTGTGTGTGTGTCTGCCTTCTCACCATTGTATTTCAGGGAAATGTCATGCTCTTAGTGACTGGAAAGTCCACGTTACGTTTCCCTGGCACGCGTTCAGATTGGTCCGAAGGCGAGTCCCGCCCCTGATCTCACACTCTGCACTCAGCGCACATCTTTTTCCCGCGCAGAACCGTAAAGCTGACCAGCTCGCAGGAGCCCACACCTTCCCCGGAGGTCTCCAACCATATATTTAGAACTTTACTAAATGAAATAGCAGTGATTCCACTAAAGTGCTGTAACGAGGGGTCATTAGACAGACTGGTCCTCACTTTCCTGAGGGAGACCAGCAGGACGTTTCTTATCGATGAGCTGAGAAACAAGTCATTATAAATGAGCGCTGTGGATTTATAATACAACACAACGTGCAGCAGCAGCTGCAACACACACACACACTGTGTTTTTCCTCAGCAGACATTATTCAATTTCCTGTTATAGTCCTAGTCCACCCTCAGTACCCTCACCGGCCACTTTATTAGGAACGCATTATTGTTTCCACACTGTACTTTGTATCAGTTTCTCTTATTATATAGATGGTCTTTAGGGTGGGGTTTAAGGGGTGGTGGTGGTTTATTCGTAGCACACTATTGATGATGGTGATGTGTTGGTGTGTGTTGAGCTGAAGAGTTTATCTGGACTGAAAATCTTATAGGGAAGGTCCTGGGTTTGATTCTCCGTCGGGATTCTGTGAGGTGTCTCAGGCATGCTTCCTGCACCCGGGTGGGTTCCGGGTGGGTTTCTGCCCACATTACAAAGACATGCTGATGGGTACATTGGAGATATTATTTTGCCCCACACCCCACCTCGATTGTCTGTGGTCTGTGGTTAAGGAAACTTCATTGATCAGAATTATTATAACCTGGACTATAGAGTATCCAAGGGTCAGACGTGACGGAAGGGATAGTACCCAAAAATAGGACGAGTGGTTAGAAGAGTTAAGACACTGTAATTAGGTCCCAGGTCCACTAAAGTTACCAATGTGGGTCCTTGAGCAAGACCCTTAACGCGCCAGGGGGGCTGTATCAACCCTGTGTTCTAACCCCAACCATCAAGTTGGGATACCTGTAAGTCGCTTTGGATAAAAGTGTCTGCTAAATAACTAAATGTAAATGTAATGTATGTAAATGTAATTAAGAGAATTAAACATGGTGGTTGGGCGACACGGTGGCTTAGTGGTTAGCATATTCGTCTCTCAGCACTGGGGATTCTCGGTTCGAATCTCAATCTGGGTGGAGTTTCCATGTCCTCCTCGTGTCTGCGTGGGTTTCCTCCGGGTTCTCCGGTTTCCTCCCACATCCCAAAAACATGAAGGTAAATTGAATGCTCTAAATTGCCCTGTGTATGTGTGTGTGACTGTGTGAATGAATGTGTACTCAGCGATGGATTGGCGCCCTGTCCTGGGTGTAGCTGCCCAGCGCTCGAGACGTTCTCCCCTGGATGGGCATGGGGAACCCATGAACACCCAATTCACCACTTGTGGTAGACAGGTGACATAAAATTGCCAGCCCCCTTACACTCTTTTGGCCAATCTGTACAATTAAATCATATTAAAATCACTGTGTGATTCCTGAAAAAAACCCCACATCTCCCTGTTTCTGCCCTATCAGTTCATAAAACATTGCTCTCTTCTGAGCGTCTCTTGCCCCATTTATAATTTTTTTTTCCTATTCTAAAATACTTGACATCATGAAAAAACTGCTGGGTATTTCTTTCTGACCTTTAGTGACAGCTGGGAACTTTTTTAATTTTTAGCAGTATACTGTACAGGGAGCTTCTGAGAACAAACAGACCGTCCTGACTCAGAGCCATCACTGTCCGAGTCGCCATCTTTCAGCATGTTAAACTCTCTTTTGGCCTGTTTGGTTTAATTTCCTCTCCTCCTCTTATTTCTTTTCCCGGGAACCTTGAAAACTAGTTCTTCCATCCTTACGACATTATCAGAGTCCAGAAACTTGAAAGGAGTTTACCCTTGCCTCTTCAGTTTCCCCAGTTGCACCACTTTGTGCCTTTCAACTACTCTTGGTTTCACACACGGCTCCTCAATTACTGATGCAGGTACTGAAGATACCTCCTGAGCCTTTTCACTCTTTTCATTGCCACCTTCAGTGGACATGCCTGCCTTGTCCCCCTCACACTCCGGAGGAGGAGCTATTTACTCCTCCACTGAATGAGCAGCAGCCACGGGGGGAATTACAGCAGGTTCAGCAGTGTCAGATCCCTGCATTTCCTCTTCAGTGTTTGCTGGTCCTTCAGGATTTGGTTCAGCTCCTAGTGGCCAATCATGAATGAGATGTCCGACCTGCCCACACCTTCATATCTGTGTTTGAACTCACATACTCCGTGTAGTCAAAGCATCTGCTTTAAACTTAATAGACAGTTTAAACTCTAACCTGTTCTTTTACACCACTTATACCACTCTTCGGTATGAGATCATATGTTTCAGTATCTGGCTCTTAATGGGGAGCCAGATATAGGGGAGTTCTGTAGAGGACCATTAGTTTTCTACATTTACATTTAGTTATTTAGCAGACACTTTTTATCCATCTTCTTTTAGAGTTCTTGAGCAATCAGTTCATTCGTTTTAGATGATGTACTTATAGGTAAAACAGAAGTCACTTTCACATTTCACACTTTCACACAATTCCCTTTTGCATGAAGTCATTTGCTATTTCGATCGATTTACTCAGGAGGCAGTGAGCAGATTGCCACGGCCCACCACCTCCTCTGCTGCTAAACAGCACAGTTCCACGCAGACCCTGCACTACACCTTCATGGTGTGCCTGCGATTGAGTCCTTCATACACGGCATTACTGTATGGATTCGCAATACCTCAGCCAAACGTTGACAGTAGACGCTCCACATCTTAAAAACACTCCTCTTCTACACTCTTGCAGCACTCGGCCACTTTATCACACACACTGAAAGCAAAAAAAAAATAAAAAATGCTTTAAACGCACAATAAACCAAAAAAATCAGCTTAAACGCCAAGTGCTCTCAAGCTCTGCTCCGCACTACTGCTCAATGCTGCACATGCACAGCGATAGAAGGTGATTTAATAATCAAATTTTATTTTAGTTTTACATTATTTAGTATTTGTTTCAAGATCTACCTTTGCTGTCACCGGTATATTATTTTTAATAAATGATAATGATTTTAATAAAATGATAATAAAATATTTACACCTTCTTTACCAAATGATTGTAAATTATTATCAATATTTTATTTTTAGTAAAGTCATCTACCACTTTTTTTTAAATTAAGGTATATGTAATAAAGCAATCATTTCCTCAACCCCAATACACCCTATGCACCACTAAGTCACCCACCCAGCCCCCTTAGTGGAACTTTAATGGCAGACCCTGGGTTACAAGTTTTCTAATCCTACAGGAGTTCCTTCATATTAACCTGTCATCCTAGTATTTATATCCAGGACCACTGTTTGTTGAAAATTACATAGCTTCTGCAGTCTAAAAGTAGTTAATAGTCCCCTACCCCCACCTTGCCCTTACCTCTTAGCGCCTCATATGGTCTCCACAGCCTTCCTTTCAACTCTGCTTCTACAGCCATTTGCTTTATGAATGATCATTGTGACTCCTCCAGACTCGTCATGCTTTATTAGAGCTGTTTGTCCCTCTTGGACCAGATGCAGCTCCCAGTCATCCAGCACAGAATGAGACAATTTCTAAAAGTAGATTGATTTTAGAGCATGCCCTCCTTCACACTGACCCCCACTGACAAACCTGAGATCATAAAGACTGGAGCTACTAAAAAAATAAATTAATTAATAAATAAATGGCCATACCCCAAACCTCACCAGGTAGCAGTTGATATATATCATCACACATGCTATTAGCATTGGGACCTTTGTGCTCTCTTGGGGCAATTTAGCAATTGCTCGGGACAAGAGTTGCACGCTGCAGATGGCTTTTCAGCTCCAAAGCTGTTTGGATTCATAAATCTGTGAAAATACATTCTGTATCTACTTCAGTGCTTTGATGTAGCAAATGTACATGTGATGCTTTATTCAGGACCACAGTAGCGTGCACATCCTCTGGTCCCAACTCATCTTTATAAGAATCTGCCCTCTTTTCAGATTTACACAGTGGCTTTAACTGGATTAACTAAAATAAAGACAAATAAAGGATTTTCTTGAATAGTCTATGCACATGTATCTTTGCTATCTCTGAGGTGTCATCTTGAGGCAATATTTATATACTTTATTTAAAATGTGTAAAAATTATGATATTAATAAAATCAATTATTTACACAGTACATTTTTTTTATTATACTAAAACACAAAAAGACATACCCCTTGTGTTTTAATTATCACACTATACAAGTGAGAATTATTTCTTGTAACTGTTTTACAATAAGTTAATATCTTGTGTTATGTTAAAATCTGCAACTACAATGACAATTAATCCTAAATACAGTATTTCACATAGTAGAAATGATTTTTACTTTTTGTGGTTTGTTAGAAACTCTGTCTATGCTTCAGCACTATCACTTACCATCACATAGCATGCTTTAAGTAATTTAGGAGTACATGACTTGAATGAGAATTGCTAAAAAAATCTTGATTACTGATGTTTTTGTGATGCTAAATCAGCATTTTGTATCATAATGCTCATATCGACTGAACACTAATATGTTTATTTGGTGTCATGGAATTAAATGATTATAAATGTTCATTAGACTTTTATCAGTATCATAAAAAACATCAACTTTGTATGCACAGAAAACCAGGAAACAATTAGTGAAACATGATTTTGTGGTTTAATTTCTCTTATCTTATTTTAATGTCCAGTAAATTTCAACGTATTAACAAAGTTTTCTTTTTTTTTACATTTTTTATTATTATTATTATTATTTTAATGTGTATTTTGGAAATCTCCCTTTCCAGCTGACAATGTAAAGCTTTGATGATTTATTGAAAATCTAGAGTTTACATCAGAAAATCTGTGTCCAGAATTTAGATATTATAACAAATTAATGCATATGTAATAAAATATAAAAAAAAAATACTTTTAAGTTTGTACACAGATTACAAGAAACTTAAAATTTCTTGTAACCTATTTATTTTAATTCCCAAAAATAAGTTAAATAAAAATAATAAGTCAGTAATATGTTAGTGGCTTAGTGGTTATCACTTTTGGGGGGTTTCCCGGCTCGACATTCTCCCCGTCTGCATGGGTTTCCTCTGGGTTCTCCAGTTTCTTCCCCCTCACGCAACCCTAGTAGAGGATTAAGCATAAGATAATGAATAAAATAAATGAGGGTGGCATGGTGGTTTAGTGGTTAGCACATTTGTCTCTCAGCGCTGGGGATTCCCGGTATAAAAAACATGCATTTAATGTAAATTGAATGCTCTCCATTGCCCTGTAAAGTGTGTGTTTATGTGAATGAGTGTGTGCCCAGTGATAGATTGGCACCCTGTCCTGAGTGTATCTGCCCAGCACCCGAAATTTTCTTCCCTGAATGGGTATAGTGACCCTAGTACAGGATTAAGAGTAAGATAATATATGAATGAGTAATTAATGCATAAATGTTAGTTTAGTGGTTAATAACTAATTCAAATTAAAACAAATAAATATGTGGATTTTTTTTTGTATTTTATAAAGATTTGGTAAATGATAAAGTGATTAACAAATAAGAAAATTACACTTCGGAGATGACATTTGATTAGAGTGGTACAGGATGCCTTTTGTCTCTTAAATCAAAAAAAAAAATCATAAAAGTTCTCTAACCAATCCGGCTCCGTGTGCGGCCTAACCTTTTGCCCTCTTTGGTTATACAGTTTTTCATTGGTGATATTTTTATGTAGACTTGACCAACACTACCAAACTGATTCCTGCTGCCTCCTGACCCGAATGACCTCACACTTGTACACACTGTGGCAGATTGCTTAGAGAAATAAAGCTGTCAGTTGTACTGGCCAAATAAAAAACGACCTCTTTCAATACTCACCAGCTCTGGGTTCATGACAGTCCTGAAATATAGATATAAATTGGAAGCAGATTAGTTTTTTGATCTTAATTCAAGTTTTGACATGGTATAGGATGGAAAAGTGCCGGACTATTTTACCTCAAACAGCAGTGCTTTTTGAATATCTGTCTGAAAATAGGCCATTTCATGAGAGTTTGTAACTGAGAAAATTAAAATGGCAAAAAATATGCGGTCCCTTAAAAACTGTTGTTGAATGGGTTTAAATGTCATTCTATGATCATGGGCTTAATATATTTCATTTTAGTTATATAAGTTTTCATTCGCACTTTAAAGCATGAAGACGGTATTTGAAATGCCTTTTTATGGGGCATATGTAATGTACAGAAACAGCAGTTTAAAACTATATTTGATACCACTGGACATGTGCACATTTTATGTACCGTCCAAAATTTCAAACAATATGTCGCACAAACGTGATTCCTACAACCCATACCATACCTCAGGTGGAAAGCTACTCTGAGAGATTGCATTTCCTACACAAAAATAAATGAAAAGAAACAATAAAGGCAGAAAAGGGGCTTCTACTGGCCTGGTATATTAGCAGCTGCAT
Source organism: Xyliphius kryptos (assembly GCA_025769995.1). Lineage (NCBI taxonomy): Eukaryota > Metazoa > Chordata > Actinopteri > Siluriformes > Aspredinidae > Xyliphius > Xyliphius kryptos. The sequence goes on along the minus strand of JAOUQT010313953.1, from coordinate 5,914 downwards.
CTTTCTGTGCTGCGAGACAATTGGGAGCCCTTGTGAAGCCTATAGCTGCTCAGAGTGAGCTTCCCCCAAGAAGGCTGTCACTCAGCAAAAAGCACTAAACCAACCAGCGATTTTAGCATCTTGCTGCACGTTGACTGCTTCTCTACAGTATTTAATATAAAGCGTGTTATTTATGGTGCTTTGCTGCCAGAACAACCAAGAGTAACAAAAACTTTGCGTGCTGCCCTATCACAATGCCCTGCACCATTCACCTAATTTTGCACTAAGCATTATTGCTAAACTCAGCCGTTTTGGCCTCGCCTGGTCAAAGGACAATGTTCTGAACATATTGGTTTATTCAGATGCAGCTTTACAAGCTTAAGCCATGCTGCCATGTTCATTTTAGAAAGACAAACACGGCAGCTTTCCAAACAAGCCATACTTTTTCAGTCTTTTGTACTGACTGACCTTCGGCTAATTTCAATAAAGCATTCATTCTTGGAAGATATCTGTTAGCTGCTTTGAGTGTTTTCCACTTGTAATTGATCTTCATTACTGTAAAGTTATAGACTTTGTTTGAAAAGCACCTCACAACATACTTTGATGTGCATAAATAGTAGCTTTTGTAAGATCATTGTTAATTTTTCTTTTTGGCCCTGTGACACACTTGGATTCTCCAAATTCAGACTGCTACTCTTAATTCCAGTAAAAGTTTACATTTTAGATGCTTTTGCATTGTTTTAAAGTAAAGTATAGCATAAATTGTCATAGAAATTCATAGATGGTGTACTTTCTTTTTCACATTTCTGTATTCTTAAGCATGATATTATTATTGATCTCCTGCTAGCGCCAGGAGACACAAACATGCCTGGGTCTGATAAGTGGGTGGCCTGACTAGGGTAATTTTCACTTTTTCTTTTACAGTGCAGCCTTCAACCTTCAACTGTTTAATTATACCTATATGTATTTTTATACTTTTTTATTGTGAAAACCAAAATCATAATAATATATGTAGTTTATAGACATATGTAACCTTTTTTTTTTACTAAGTATCTCTCCCATGTAATAAATCTTTCTTAGAACTCCAGACCATCCAGCTCTATAACCAGTGTTCAGCCTGGAAGCCCTCTGCCCTCAACTCAGCAAAGATGTGACGTCAGTGTCTGTGAATTAGAAAACCTTTCTTCTTCTGAACAGGACAACAGTAAGAGGAAGTAACATTCTTTGGTCAGAATTTTATCTTGCCAAGTTTTTAAAATTTTAAAATTTAGTTTCAGAAAGAACTTTTTTTTAAAGCTTAAACATGAACCGTATGTGTTTCTAAATATGTGGACCATATGAGTTTTCATATATGTGGGCCAATTATCGTATGACACTGCTCACATATAGTAAACTTGTACCAGACGTGTTTAAGGATCCATATAAAGTTTTTATATTAGGGCCACATTTGGCTCACATTTGTTTTGCTAGTGCAGGTAGTGGGCCATCAGTGCAATATCTCTAACAGAAGTGGCCCACATTATAAAACTATTGATATATTATTATGAATTTATATAAGAACACATATTGTATATTCACTCTAAAAACCAGTCTGTCCAAAAACAAAATTCTCACATTCCAATTTTCCTTTAATACAGTGTTAATGCAAGGAACGTTGTTTTGATAATATTTAACATTATTTCAACAGTGATGGAACCGTCATTTTTAAGTTTCTTGCTTTTAAAATGTAGCCTAATAACCATTAATGTTGTCATCCCGAACACGGCTCTGTAAAACAGGAACAACATTGATATACCTGGTCAGTGAGTACATGAAGCTATTTTTTTCTATTGCAACTTAACATTGCTGACCTACATTCTGACCAATTGACATATTTTCAGATCACCCAAAAGTTTAAGACAACTTTGTTTTCAGTCTGTAAGTGTAGTTTCAAATGTGCTGCTTTAGCAATTCACTGCAGTAGTTTGCACTTACAATAGAAGCATGTTTAACTTACAGATAAAAATATAAACAGTACTTTAAAACTGTCTAAATAAACTTCATGGTTCATTTGGGAATCACATATGTTAAATGTATTGCAAAAAAAATCAGCAGTGTTCTTTAATTAAATGCAGTGTTTGTACTTTACTAAGCAGGTTAATGACTCAAGACAAGATTTACAAAACTGCAACTCCTCAAAGCAGATGTTGGAGATGAGGGTTTGCACGATATGATCATTGTTGGAAAAAAAAAAAAAAAACTTAAATGGAGTCCCTTACTTAGTCCTCTCAAATTTTTTGCTTAAAAACAACTTAACAAGATGTTTTTACCTGCCACTGTCACTTTAGCTTGTTTTTTGGGGGTTCAGGTTCCGAACACTGTAAAGTTGCTTTGAGACAATGTACTATTAAAAAAAAGCGCTATATAAATAAATGAATTTAAACTGATCAGCTATCACAAACCATCCATGTACATTAACAGTGGCTATTACAAATTTTCTTAAGCCATATAAATACTTTATAAAGCTTTATAAATGCACTAATGTTGCATTATGAATACGTAATTTATAGACTTCTTATGTTCAGAATATTTATTACTCAAATTGTTACTCTGAATGTGTTAAATAAAAAAAAAATGTCAAGAGAAGGGTAAATTATTTATAAATTCTCACATTTAAGTTGACTAATCACCTGATTTTATGAAGATAATAAAACTAATATGTTTTTCATTGTTACTTAAATAATCATTACTCCAAGTCTTAGCCTTAATAATAAAAACTGTTTTATGTTAATAACACAATTGAAGCCTTGTTAAATTGTGGCCATAGTTTACTTGGTAATGCTCACATTTTTAGTTCGTTAACTTTGTAAAAAACAACTTTTAGTTTATTAAAGTTTAGTTCAGTTATTAATTGTGTATTTATTATATATTCTAAAGGTGGTGGGTTCAAATCCCAGGTCCACTGACGTTACCACTGAGCAAAACCCTTAACCCCCATTGGTTCAGGGATTCTGTATCAACCCTGTGTTCTGACCATTCTTAAGTTGCTTTGGATAAAAGTGTCTGCTAAATGACAAAATGTAATGTATGTAAATGTAAAAGCATGACTCTTCATCATAAGTTAGCCATGGATTGTATTTAAATAGACATATGTGACACTTTAATTACTAGGATATTTTAAAGTAGCCTGAAGTTAACTTAACACTGAAAGAATTGAAAGCTTAATTTAATAAGAGCCATTGTGTTGGTGAAATAAAATTTTAACACGTGGCCACTATTTATATAAATATATATGTATTTATTTCCACCGTGCATTTTTTATGCATTCTGGGTCACACAGCACTCTGGGGTATATATGTATGCGTGTGTATGTGTATGTGGTTGGGACAGTGTGTGTTTAAATTGGGGAAATCTGTGGTACATTATGAGGGAAGGCTAGCAGTGAGGAAGGTTTTTGGGGAAAGTTGAACTCAGGGGTGACAGCTCTGTTTTTGACTGGAACATTGTCCAGATCCAGCAGAACGCTGGGCTACGTTTGCCTTTTCTGACCTCAACATTATTGGGTTGCATCACTGTAATTGAGAAAGGCCTGCATGCCAGGGTAGTTACCTCTACCTAGAAAGGAGGTTTTCACAGAAACGGCCTATATGGTAAAAATAACACAATGTATATTAATAAAAAAAATAAACCTTTTTTAAATACTGAAACTCTGGCAAGTCAAACTTCTGTACCGTTTGGTAGATTTGTATTGCAGTGTTGTAACATTCATTATTAAGTAAAATTAAAGTTACATTTTTACTTCTAAAAAATAATGTATTTGACTTTTTTTTGTTCTGTTTTGCATAAAAAAATTAAGTCGTCTGACTAAAATGGAAAAAAAACATTATTTAAAATAAAAAATACACCTTAAATTAATCAAGAAATATGGATGTATCCAATTTTAAACCGCTGATACTGAAAATCAGTTGACTCCAGGGCAGACAAATGTAAACCAGTAAGGTTTTTGCCTTTACTTTACATAAAACTTTGCCTAATAATAAATATGCGGCAGTAAAGAAAGCAAAATCCATATAATCATAGTTTAATGAGTTTGGTTTGTAAGATTGTGCCTGACCCACATAGAACCTTGACATCTACCACATCACATTTGCTGCAGATAGAGGAACCAACTTGAAATTAGATGTTATAAATTTCCTGCATAGAAGTGAGGTGTAGGTATGATGCCTTAAAGTGAAAGATTATACAATCTTTCTGAAAGCCTAGGATTTATAAGATTAAGATAACTGAGTGTTGGTTGGACTCTATGAAGTAACAACCTCTGTAATGTACAGTACAGGCCAAAACTTTGAACACCTTCTTATTCAATGCGTTTTCTGTATTTTCACAACTGTTTACAGTAGATTTTCTAAGAAGGCATCAAAACTATGAATAAACACATGAGAAGTTACGTAAAATAACTAGTTATTTTCTAGCATTTTTCAAAACGGCCATCCTTTGCTCTGATTGCTGCTTTGCACACTGTCACATTCTAATTAATTATACTAATTAACCGTTATAGGCACACCTGAAAACCATTTCAGGTGACTACCTGCTCATTGAGAGAATGCCAAGAGTGTACAAAGCAGTAATCAGAGCAAAGGGTGGCTATTTTGAAGAAACTAGAATATAAAACTTGTTTTCAGTTATTTCACCTTTTTTTTGTTTAGTACATAACTCCACATGTGTTCATTCATATTTTTAATGACTTCAGTGAGAATCTACAACGTAAATAGTCTTGGAAAAGAAACAAAATGATCGAGAAGGTGTGTCCAAATTTTGGCCTGTACTGTGTGCTGGCTGTAAGAATTTGCGTTCACACAAATAAATGACAAAACATCACAGACACACACTACCTTTTAGGCTACCATGCATTAGTTTTTGAAGTTTTCTTTTTTTAATAAAAACGAAAGCTTTTTTAGATTTACTGTTTCTGCTCCATTCTAGTCCTGAGGATGTGAATAGAACCAGAAATATAAAGTGGGAAAGACATAAAAAATAAAAAGTGCAGCTAGCACTGAAATGTGCCACTCAGCTCTGTGTGTAACAACCAATAATCATTACAAGCTGAAAGATGTTTTTATATGGTAAGGTCAAGGAATTCTTTAGAGCGAGCTAGCAAGAAAGATGAAAGAACATTTACGGATTTTGCAGATCCCTTTAGATTTTCAAGTGTCTTCGCTTTCCAAAGAACAAACTGTCGAAGGTATTACGCTTCACCAAAGAGAACTGAAGAATGCTAAGGACAAGTGCCTGTTGAGCTGAAAGGCTACATTTAATTCCCCACTGTTTGTTCCTTACATTACTGGCAATATGGATGCTACATTTCTAGACTGAAGGTTGAGGATGATGACCGGGAAGCACCCTGCTTATTGGTTCTCTTATCATATTTTTCATCTCTTTCATTTTTTCTATTGAACAGACATAACCTCTATATTAAGTGAAATTACATGGTACTTGAGTTTAAGAAGCATTACAGTAATTTAAAGTGAGAATCGATTTACGTTTAATGCCAACTGTATATAGTTTTTACTGGATATACCCTAAAGATTGGGCTTACAGGAAATAGGGCTCACATGCTTTTTGTTCAGTGCAATGTTATGACATATGAGCCGCTTTATTATATTTCATAGACAATAGGAGGTCATAAGCAGTGAAGTAGTATTTATCCAGAGGTCACAAGTTAAGGTCAAGATGTCAAATTATTGTGTTGTGTGTGTCATTGATGTGTAAATACTGTTTATTCAGGTGGCACTGATGAAGGCCTGTAATGTACTAAAAGCAATATAATTAAAAAACATTAGGTTTTTCTGTGTCTGCGTGGGTTTCCTCCGGGTTCTCCAGTTTCCTCCCACATTCCAAAAACATGAAGGTAGATTGAATGCTCTAAATTGCCCTGTATAGTGTGTGGATGTGTGTG
>JAOUQT010313943.1:0-14738 GCA_025769995.1 Xyliphius kryptos | reverse complement strand
CCATAATTTCGTTTCCGTGACATGTTTTTGTGATGGAAATGACAATAAAACCTCCTTGAATCCTTGAATCCTTGAATTAGCACCTGGATCCCCAGTGCTGAGAGGCGGAAGTACTAAGCACCTACATTTTATTATAATTTTAAAGTAAAGTCTAAATATAATATTTAAAGGAAATAGTGCTGACAGGAGGTTTGAATGAAGGCTTTTGGTAGGACGGGGGAATAGTTTAGCGGCTAAAGCCGTAAACTGTCGGAAGCTGGAAGTAACCACGGAAAATGTTTACAAGCCTTTCAATCTCATCAACCCTTTATGATTTATCGCCCAACCATCACATGACCTGACTGCTGAGCTGATATCATGGTTAGTTTGACGTCATTCAATAAAGAAATCATTATTGCCACTTTACTCGTTGTGCAGCCAATAAAGACCAGTTGTTAAATCTGAGCATTGCTTAATCTCTGCCATTGGTTACAGTATCTGTTCTGTGTGTTTCCAGCTTTCCAGCTTTTTTTTTTTCATTACAACACTCTATCCGGTGCACACTCAGCAATAGAGAAACACAAGCCAAAGTTTACAGGAACGTGTCATCTTAAAACACTAGTATATAACAAAATTATATACAGTCAAATCCAACCAAGAATTAGACTTGACAAATTCCCAGTATATAAAGAACACTAACAATTGTCATTTGACAGACGTAGCTTTTATTAGAGCCACATTTTGGTTTGGAGAAATAGTAGGAGACACCAAGACTGAAGGATGACGAATAGGAGCTGAGCAACAGAATGTTGTATATCAAGCAATGGCAGAATTTTTCCTAGTGGGAGAGATTTCATTATTTTTGTGGTATCTAGCTAGATTAGACCAATTCTGTTGTCACGAGACAGCGCTATGAAAGACCAGTTCATTCAAATGCCACGTAGCAATAAGCAACCATGGTAAAATTTATTCACAGTGGTTGCATTTAAGATTATGCAGTGCTATTATTACAGACATCTTTTTATTTGGCCAAGTGTCATACAATCCATTGTACAAGGTTAGTGTTTTGATCATTTTCTAACTTAAATACCTTAAGTACTTTAAGCTGAAGCTTATTCCAATACTCACTAGGCAAAAAAGGTAAAAAGCAAATACTGAACTGTTCATCAATCCATTGTTAAGTAGACACATGGACAAAGGCATCTACACCTACAGAAAATTTTGTGTCTTTAGTTCATATAAATCTATTCAACTGTTGGGTGGGACAGTAGCTTAGTGGCTAGCACATTAGCCTCCCCACACTTTGGATTCCCGGTACAAAACGAATTCTGGGTGTAGTTTCCATGTTCTCCACGTCATGGGTTTCCTCCAGGTTTTCTGGTTTACTTTCAAAGTCCAAAAAACATGGATTCAAGGAAAGCTGATTGCTTCAAAAAAAAAACATATAGTCTGTGTACCTACTATAATTTATCGCGTCCTTGGAAAAGCTACTAATAAATTCATGTAAAAAAACAGTGTGGACACCATAGTCTCAACTCCCACTATATACATTCCAAATATTAATTTCAGATTTTTAATTGCCACAAAACTTATTCTATATGTTTATTTTAAATATCTAAAACTGATAAAGTTCTCTAGCATTGTGCAGCAAGGGTATTCATTGTCCGCTAGTATATTCATTGTCTATTTCCTCCACTTACCATATAAATGGACTTACAATTACAAACTGTAGTGAATCTCTATTTTTGTTTTTGTTAGTCAGAAGAACAGGTATAATTTGGGTGGTGTATTGTTTATTGTCATCTTAGCAGTGACACTGATCACGTGGGGGGGTTTAGTGCAGCAGTGCTGCTGTAGTTTCATTTAAACACTTCAGTGACACTGCTGGGATAGGAATAATGCACCAACCAAGTACCATACCTGCTCTGTAATGATACTTTGGGGACCTGGCCATAAGAGAGCAAAGTAAAGGGGACGTACACAAACAGTTGGACTATAGTCTGAAGTTGTAAGTCCATCTTTACAGTAAGAGGATCTGAAAAAATTAACAATAAGTGTAGAAAAAAATGAGGTGAGTCCAAACTCCTGACTGGTACAATAGACCTACATTCATATCAAACTGGAAGGATGCCACAGAAGATCATACACCTTGCAGTGACACTCAGCCTGTATATTACAATGTAAAGTGCAAATAGTTACTGTAATTACTTCATATGACTATGACTTACTGAACTTACTACATAGCTACAGAGAATTGCTTCAATTAAGCTTTTACTGGATTTGTAAGTCTGAATAATAATTTTGAGAATGTGCAGTGCATTTAGTGTTCTTACAGTTCATTCCAAATATAACAAATGGTGTTAAGGTTAGTGCTCTGTGCAAGCCAATTAATATATTTAGCAGACTTGGCAACCTCATTGCGTTGTGGACCTTGTCAATGGTACATTGTCATATTTGAACTGCTCAATGTCTGTAAGGGTTATAATTGTTTCCAAAAAATTTTCTTTTACTGGAACTTGCAAACCCAAACACCCAACTGACTACTTCCTTTTAATCATTCAGCACAAAGTCTTATTCAGAGTGAATGACAAAAACGGCACACAGCCAAAGGCACCATAAAACCATGTGGTAAATTAAGGTAAAATAACATGTAATCCATTTAAATAATAACCCGACAGGATCTATAGTTTTAGCATAACATATTAAACACAACCTACAATTAAAGAAAGAAAGCAACATGAAAGTAATACTTTTACATTTAGTCACGCTATCCAAACCAACTTACAAATGAGAGAACAACACACAGTGGTAATGTTAAAAAAAAAAAGTGTGTCAATGTATCTAATCATTTTCCCCAGTGGACAGGCCATCATGATCTACCAGGATTCATTGTTTTGTTTTTAAAAATCTTTAATGTTTAAACTTTTTTTTACACACATCATGTCGATATTATTAGCAATGCAAAGAAATTCACAAAAAAAACCAAAAAAAAAACACTATTATTCTGATGATTTGCTCAGCCTGGTGGTAAGCTGTTCTCTGTTGATGCCAATTCTCAAGCAGGCTTCCAAATGAGAGGGGACCAATATCTGGACTTCATTATTTTTAGGTAAGGAAAAGGCTTAAAAAATTTCTTGTTTCGATACTTTTCTTTAACCAGCAAGTTCCAAAAGTGCCCTTGACTTTATTGGACTGTCAGTTTGCAGGACTAAAATTTTGTCTTCCAAAGCTGAAGGGTTGCATCTTTGATGTGGAACAAAGACACAATTTTTGAAGTCAACCTCAGCTCTGACATCAAATGGAAAAACTCATGAAAGTTGCAACCGGCTTACCCAAAGTCTGATAGCACGTTCAGAATTTGCCTAATGTACTGCACACTACTCAAGTAGTGCAAGATGTCCTCTGCTTTTCCAGCTCTGCTGACATGTTTTGTAATTACAATGACCTGCCCACCAGCATAAGCAGAATAATTAAGCATGAGTCATTCAATCTTGCAATTTTCATGTAATCAACGTATTGAGCACACCTGCTGTAGTATAATCAAAACCTGATCATTATCCTATCTAATTTGTTGTTTCTCTTTTTTTACTTTTTATTTTTCATTCACTATCTTTGGCTTCGCGGAGGGTTACCATTGCCCATCCAGGGGAGACCGTTTCGGATGGTGGGAAAATACACCCAGGACAGGGTGCCAATATATCGCTGGGCACACGCTCTCACTCACACACACAGACTATATGGGGCAATTTAGAGCAGTTTAGAGCAATTTACCTTTAATCCATGCTTTTGAACTGTGGGAGGAAACCCGGAGAACCCAGAGGAAACCCACGCAGACACAGGGAGAACATGGAACATGGGATTCAAACCAAAAATCCCCAGTGCTGAGAGGCGAACGTGCTAAGCACTAAGCCACCATGCTACCTATTTATTTTAATTTTTAATTTTTTTTCATATTATAAGTAATAAAAGTATGTGGCATTTTTTGATTTGCAAAGTTCTTAAGAACTTTAAAAAGAATGCATTTTAAAAGCATGAATAGAGTGTAAAAGAGGATTGATTTAGACAAAGGGACATCAAACTATGTTCCAAGCTTTGAAAAAAACTCAAATTTTGAGTTGAACAGTAGTAGTCCTGGACAGAGCTGACAAGGTTCTTTCTGTATGGAGTTGGTGTGTTCTCCCCGTATCTGATCGAGTTACCTTCGGGTGATTTTGTTTCCTGCCATAGGTTGGTGTATTAGTAATATGGAGTTGCCCCAGGTTTAAATGTTTTTTTTTTAAATGTTTTAAATGTTCATAGATATGACCTGTGATAGACTGTCTGTCTGGTGTGCTTCCTGCTTTCTGCCATATGAGCATGATGATGGGCTCCAGCAACCCTCTTGACACTGATCAAGATAAGCGGCTAAGAAAATTCAGGCATGGTTTTCATTTAATCACATTTCAGGTTGTGAACCAGTCGAAAGGTATTTAAATCCACTGGTACTGCGGGGACACTATTCACATAAGCAAACGGTTGCATTCTGTAGAACTTACAAGTTACACTAAGATTCATCTACTGAATAATGAAAGCACATGCATCTGTCCTGTCAGCTATTAAACCTTAATTCATCTTGAAACAAGGTAAATTGCAATTTTAATGTGCCGTTGCTGTGCAAACTCAATCTAGAGTTTTACACTAATCAATTCCTGCATTTAAGTTGTTCCCAGAACCTATTAGAAACTAAGAATTTGGCAAATCAGAAAAGGTTTTAATTTTCCGGCGATGCTATATGAGCTCTTTAGTATTTAAAAGTGATGAAGTGATTTATTATGCTGTTTGTTCTTATACACACACACACACACACACACACACACACTAAGTCATGTGAGCACACGTACCTGGCACAGTGGGTAGCCCTGTACATGGCGTCCGAGGAGCAATTGGGTTAGGTGCCTTTTCCAGGCCACTTAAGCCATGGTACTAGGTGGTACCAAGAATCAAACCTGCTACTTTCCGGTTGCAAGGCTGGATCCTTAACCACAAGCCTACAACCCCCCATTTTCAGAATCAGAATACTTCATTCATCCCCGAGGGGAGATTGCAGATGTTACAGTGCTCAGATTGCATAAGCACAAAAAATAGTAAGAATAATGTAAAATATATAGAAAAAATAAAGTTAACCTCGCCTCTTAGCGCTGGGGATCCCCGGTTCGAATCCCAATATGGGTGGAGTTTCAATGTACACCCCATGTCTGCATTGGTTTCCTCCGGGTTTTCCGGTTTCCTCCCACATTCCAAAAACATGGAAATAAATTCAACGTTCTAAATTGCCTCGTGTGGTGAGTGTTTGTGTGTGTGGCTGTGTAAATGAGTGTATGCCCAGGTCCTAGGTGTATCTGTTCTTCCCTGGATGGGCATGGGAACCCCACAGTGACCCTAGTACAGGATTAAGTGGAAGATAATAAAATAATAAAAGAATGAGTGAAATAAAGTAAAATTGTTAAAGAATAAAAACACTCTTAAAATTAAGTGGTCAATGCAGTGGTAACATATATTGCACGAATTATGATATAACAATATGAATATGATATGTGTTATTTATGTGTTTTTTTTTTGTATTTTCTAAGCTATACTACTACCAGGGGTACGTATTATTATCGAAAATGTTGGAAAACACTACCTTCTTGCATCATTATCTATTTCCTGTAATTATCATATACATAGAAATTATAGTTTTACAATTATAGACTGTAGTCCATCTGTTTTCTTGTTTTTGTTCGTTCCCTGTTGGTGTTCTGTTCTCTATTGGTCAGGAGAATCAGAGAACAGGTATGTTTGGGTGGTGTATTGTTTGTCAGTTCTGCAGTGACATTGATGCGCTGAGGGGGTTTTAGTGCAGAAGTGCTGCTGTAGTTTCATTTAAACACCTCAGTGATACTGCTGGGATAGGAATAATGCACCCACCAAATAATACCTGCTCTGTGGGTGTACTATAGTGGTCCTGACTATCAGAGAACAGAGTAAAGGGGAAATACTCAGTATGTACTGTAGTCCACATACTGATGGGATAAAGTATGTAATTGTAGAACTACAAAGTCCATATTTAATTCCGGTAAAACTGGAAGTGTGGAAGTGACAAAAGAAGTATACAAACTAAGAAGTGTAAATTGCCATTGTCGTTGCTGTGAGAACTCAATCCATGATGTTTACGCTAACCGATTCTTGTTTTGAAGTTGTTCCCAGAATCTATTTGAAAATAGATTTTATTTGAAAATTTAACAAATTTGACAAGGTTTAAATTTGCTAATAATGCTTTATACGTTATTTTCATATTTGTAAAGTGTTATATTTTGCCTACACACAGAAATTTAACCTATCCCAAGGCCACTCCATACTTGGTGTGACTGGGAATCGAACCGCAGACTTTCAGGTCGCAAGGCTGGTTCCTCAACCACCAGCCTACGACTGCCCCGTATTTCTAACTATACCAGGGTCATGTCTTAGTATCAAAATACTAATGTCCAAATAGGAAAGGGTGTACAAGTAATAGCATTTCTGGAGGTATTCCACACTAACTTTATTACTCAATTCCCACAAAATGACATTATTTTTTATGAACACACAGTTTTGACTTAAGTACTTCACATATTGGCAGATGAAGTGTCTGAAGCCACCTTTTAACAAGGCAGTCCTTGAGATTTTATTTTACACCTCTCTAATGACCCTTTCTAAGATGTTATGCGATCTATGTTTTATCCTCCTTCTCTGTCAGCCATGAATCACACTTTTGTAGTTCCCTATTTCCATTCCCCAAATGTTGCCCTTCACATTTTATGCGTGTCAAGTGATAAGCCAAAGAAGTAGCCTATTATGTTATATTTCAGTTATGCCTTAGATTTACTACGCATCATTTAATCCTCCTCGGCATCGAAACTTGGCTGTAATACGTGCAACAAGTCACAAGTGTATTCCAGTTATTGATGATCCAAATCGCGGCTGTGTGTAAGCCACAGTGTATTGCACTGTGCAAATCAACAGCCCTGTGCCTTTATAAGTCAGTACCTGGGTTCTATATATATTGATTTAACTACATTTGACAGCTTACAAAATTCACAACCACAATCAGGAGTTTTAGTCTTTCACAGATTACACAAGACTGAAAACAATGAATGACTATCTAACAGATCCTGCTATGTAATCAGCTGGACTGGGATTTGCTGTCCTCTGCAGTAACTTTAACATCAGCAGAGGAAGTGAAATAATAACCCCAAGACCCTCGACTATGTGCTCCTAGGTCAAACCACATGTGTGAGATGTGAAACTTCACATTATAAAACATTTTACGATCAAATTGACCCTGAACTCAATAACATTCTTAAATTTTTAACTATAGTTTTATAGTGACTTAAACAAAATACATAAAATGTAGCCTGTACAAAGGTAACGGGTATATTAAACAGTTTAATGTTTGTTTTTTCTTTAGATGTGTTAACTTATTGACAGTAAAAAATGTAATAATAACTTTTAACTGTGTGGTTTTTAGGACAGTTTTTAAACTTACTTCCCCAGTTAAATCGGAGCTTAGGTTACATTTGGTCATTTAGCAAACGCTTTTATCCAAACGACTTACAAGTATCCCACTTGATAGCTGAGGCCAGAACACAGGGTTACATACAGAATCCCTGGAGCAATGAGGGCTAAGGGTCTTGCTCAAGGACCCACATTGGTAACTTAACTGGACCTGGGATTTAAACCGACAACCCTTAGATTGCTAGTCCAACACCCTAACCACTGAGCTACCACACAATTAGGTTTTCATTTTATATCTTATTATTTTGTATTGTTAAGGAGTTTCAATAAGTAATTAATAAGGAATTCTGTCTTCTGCTTTATCCTCTACTAGTGTTTCAGGCGCTGAGAAGATACACCCAGGACAGAACGCTAATCACTGGGCACACACTCACTAACACACACTGATAGTCAGTAATAGGGGCAATTTAGCGTAATCAGAAGGAAACTGGGGAACATGTAGACTCACCCAGATTGTTATTTGAACCTGGATTTCCAGCGCTGAGCGCCGAACGTGCTAACCATTTCGCCACTTTGTTTTATTTAATATATTTTTAATTGCACTTTCTTTGTTTTAAATGTTACACTTGACAATAGCAATACACTCAACTACAGAACTTTACCTCACTGTTCTCAAGTAGCGCCCTGTCATTCAAATAAAGGCAGATTCTAGGCAAATTTATTGTATACATGAAAATAAATTTACTCTCCAGACAGAATTCAGTAATGGGCCACTTCAGGCTGAGATGTGGCACTTTGGCCGACTGCTGACCCAGGCAAACTGCATAACGACCAGAAGGCCAAAAACGTTCATTTCACTCGCATGCCCCAAAACATATCTGGCCGACATTTGGCAGAAATGTTCCTGTTGATCCATATAAGCTTCAGGTGAATGTGAGTTTAATAAAACATCTGAAATTGTCAGCTTTACCTTAAGTTCAAATATTTTTTTGTTAAAAAAATATAACTTCTGGGACATTACACATATTTTGCAGCTGTTTACTGACCCAGAAGTCAACCCACCAAAAAGTTAAAATCCAGATACCAAACCACATGTGCTGTATCTCGGATGGTTTTTAAATTCCCTTCCTTTTTTCTGAAGAGCCTGAGCCTTTTGGAATGTCCTTGACATGGGAAATTTTATTGCAACAAACCATTTTGCAATTGCTACAGTATTTCTACACACTTGTTGAGCATACTTTGGCACAGATGCTTAATAGAGATACAGCATGCAACTGACAAAAACGAACACTGGTACCTTGCAAAAGGACACAAAAAGCAAAGTTTTTTTTTAATTATCACGAAAGATAGATGCTGATCTGATGGCGGTATTGCTATATAAAGATTATAGCATGTCCAATTGAGACTAAATAGTATTAAAAGGTGGTGATGAATCACAAATCGTTTTATTTGTGAATGGCTCCTTGACCAACAATTATTTTACTAATTGAGGTCAAGATTGGCCTGTTTGGGAATCTTGGTACAAAGTGACTTTTTATTTCTAAAAAGAAAGAAACTTTATAGTTTGTAGATAATAACCCCTCGAAAGTTTTTTTAGCTTTTAATATATTTTAACTTTTTCGTGTTGAGTTGTGTAAAGCCCGCAGAACTTGTTCCTGTCGTCTCAGCATCTCTTCCTACACATCGTACATGGTCTAGCCACTAAGTAACCGACTTACTGTCTTTGTTCTTTAATCCCACCAGCTGTGCTAGACCAAAGAACAACTTATTGCTGCTTCAGCAGTCCTGTAATAGCTCCATACCTAAGTTCCGGACAACAAAAGGAAATGGAAACACTTGTTCATAGACGGACTACTTTGTACCCTGCGGGGGATTTTAGAAACCCTGCAGAGAGATGGGAACCTGCTGCCATATATTTTGCACAAACCAGCACACTGGAGTATCATATACAGCATATATGTGGTCCATCAAGGTAAAAACATACTGTGTGATGATAGGGCATCTCATCTGTTCCACATGTTGCCATGTGTGTTTGCAACGACACCCTGAATTTCATTTAGCTTTATATTAACGTTAGCGAATCGTCTAAAAGAAATAGAAAACTTATTATCCGTATTAGGTAAACTCCAATTTACTGCGTATAATTTAAAATGTATATATGTGTGTGTGTGTCTGTGTGTAGTTATGACTCTCCCAGTACTAGTACTATACATCCATCAATAATTTTCTGCTTAATCCCATACACACATTCACTCACACCCACAAACAACATAGGGGCAATTTGGATCAGCCAATTTGCCTTGAATGTTTTCGGGAGGAAACCAGAGAACCCTAAGAAAATCCACACGAATGGAACATGGAAACTGCTGTACAGTTCCGCTTCTTTCCATATGGTAAATCATCAGATTCTACTGTCCACTTTTTTCCATTTATTGTTCTCTGGTACGGCACTTGTATGGTTTTGCACCTATCTAATAGGCAGGACCTTTCAAGTGTCTTTGGACAGGGATGTTTTTAACCTTCACCAAGTAGTTACTGGAGTCCCGCAGGGCTCAGTACTTGGAACCCTCCACTTTTCATTATACAAGTCAAAGCTGGGCACCGTCATTAAGGCACATGGTTTTTCTTACCAATGCATTGCTGATTTCCCTGGATGACCCCTCCATCAAGAATCGGATATTAACCTGCCTAACCAACATATGGCATCTGCTTAGATGAAGGCCTGTCATTTTAAATTAAATCTGGCAAAAACTGAGATACAGATAAACTTCATCAAGACCTGACCCTCCAAACTGATGGCTCCATGATATTTCCAACCGACTCAGCTGGTAATCTTGGTTTCTCAATTGACAATCATCTTTATGATCAGGTCAATAAAACTGCCCGTTCCTGCAGGTTCATATCGTACAACATCAGGAAAATCAGACCTTTTTTTTAAAAAAACAGGCTACTCAGCTGCTGGTCCAAGCCCTCATCCTATCCCGTGACAATTGTAATACTCCGCATGGTGGTCTCTCAATTTCAACAATCAGGCCTCAACAGTTGGTTCGGAACTCCGCAACAGGTTCAGCCAACCAAAGCGAACTCATATCACTCCATATCCCATCTTTCTTCATTGGCTTCCTGTAGCTGCTGCATTCAGTACAATGTACTGATTCTGGCCTACAGGACAATCTTTTAAACTGCCTCCTTTTCCCTTAAATCCATCTTTCCTAAATACACTCCGACTTGTTCACTGCGCTCTAGTGATAAATGTGGCCTGGTGATTCCAACTCACAAAGCACAAATTCTCATTCCATTTCATTCACCACATCTAAATGGTGGAATGACTTTTCCAACACCATATATATATGTATATGTATATGAGGGTGTTGGTAGCTCAGTGGTTAGGGCGTTTGACTCACAAATCCCAGTTCCACTGAAATTACCAATGTGGGCCCTTGAGCAAGACCCTTAACCCTCATTGCTCCAGGGTGCTGTATCAACCTTGCGTTCTTAAATTGGGATATTTGTAAGTCGCTTTGGATAAAGGCGTCTGCTAAATAACCAAATGTTATTATATAAAAAAGAGCCAGATTGAGTAATGTGCAGGGTTGATGGCACTACATTGTAACTGTTTTTTCCTAAACTACTGACTTGTTGTGTTATCTCATATGTGAGTTGCTTTGGATAAAAGCTTCTGCTAAATGACTAAATGTAAATGTAATTTAAATGTGAAACCCCACCCAGATTGGGATTAAAATCTGGATGCCCAGCGCTAAGAGGCAAATGTACTAACTAAGCCACTGTGTCACCCCTTAAGATAATTCAGGTTTAAAAGCTCCATTGCAGGAAGGTACGCAGGATGTTTGTTATTTATTTATTAGCCCAAAATCGAAATAATCTATTAATGTCCATGGTGGAATTTTAGTCTGGAAATTTGGCTGGCCTGTTAAACCCTTCTAAATGTACAAATCGAAATACACTGACACTGCTGTAGCAAAATAACCTCAATAAGATGAATAGAACTAATACCCGGCTTCGCCCAAGGGTGTCTACAAAGTAATGTTTCATGGAGTGGAGACGTTTTATTGAAAAAAAAAAGTATGATGTGTGTCAAAGTGTTTAAAAAGCTTATAATGTGAGTAAAGTTATATAACAGAAATATAAAACAGAAAAACTGTGTCAGTTTCTCATACCAGGCCAACATTTAAACTGAAAGTACAGAATCTTAATACAATAAATGGAAAGTGTGTGCGTTTACTATAATATACACATAATATAATATCTACTTCTCTCACTATTTTTGTGCAGACTCCATGCCATTCAAGGGGAGGACGTATCAGGGATGGGCAGATTCTTGCAGGACAGGATGCCAATCCATACCTGGAAACACACTCACTCACACCAACAAACTACATAGAGGCAAATTGCCTTTAATGGTTTTGGACTGAGAGAACCCTAAAATATTGAAGGATGAATGACGGGAAAAGCAAGCTCGCCAGCATGCCGATCAAACAATTAATAGCAAACAATTTGCAGCTGAAACTGCTTTTGCTTGGAAGGTTTAGCTTGACAACTTTTTTTTGTGCTAGCAAACACAGGTTTGTGGGCGGAGAAGGGAGGGAGGTGGCAGCAGAGGGGTTGGAGTGCGTCTGCACGAAACTGTGAGAGAGGCAGACAAACAAAGACAAATAATGCTCCACATTTATAAAAATGAGATATAATAATAGTAATACAATGCTACTTATTTAATATATTAAATAATAATAATAATAATAATAATAATATAAGGGCTTGAACAATTGTTTTACTGGGTTATGGAAAAAAAAAATTTTCTTAGGTGAGGTTGTAGATTCAAAATTTTCCGAGCTTCTTTATTGCCTTCCAAATCTGAAAATACAGCACTTGCCACATTAAATTAAATATTCTCTAAAGTATAAATTAGAACAGGACTTAAACTGCTTAAAGATTCCCTAATTAAGCTTTGTGATTTATTGTCAGACTCCATCATTCTAAGGTCAAATATTTTGTCCAATATAAGGTTATTGCTCCAACACTGGGTGTAACTCGTCTCTAAATGACTAAATGTAAAATATAAAAATAACTGGCTGATGCATTTATGGAAGATGTCCAAAATTATGTCTAGCGCTTATTTATTGCCCAGCTGTTTTAAAGGAAATCTTATTAATAGTGAAGATGTGTGCCCCAGTAAAAATCAGAATGTCACACTTAACGCTAGATGATAATTGGCTTCATATTTCACTGGTGTCTTCCATCATTTATATTTGACAAGTAACAAAATGGCCCCATTTATCTAATGGAAATTGCTGCATCAACGTCGGCAGCATGAGACTATATTAGCACATAGCACTTTTGCTTTCCATCTTTGGCATACCTTTAGCAGTTTTATGTAGCATCAATCAGAGCAGGTCATTATGTACCAAGGTGTTGGAACATCAAGTGCGCCCTCTATCCATGGGTTATTAAATCTGACATACTGTCATAATGTGTGGATTTACCCAGAGCGGACACGTTTCATTTCAAATGGGCTAGATACCTGCTGGAGCTGATCTCATAATCACTTCCAGACCAATCTTCTACCATTTGATGTTATTTTGATGTATGAGAAGACTTGCAGACTGGAAAATGTGTTTATTTGTTGCAGAAATACCTAAAAAACAGAGCTGAGCTATTAGGCCACTAGATAATTATTTTCCAATCCTGCCAACATTTTCTGGTGGACACAGGCTCACTCATTCCCTGAGAGGCTAGTGACAGTTTTATGTTGTTTAACTGAGAAAACGCAGTTACAGACACTCGGGCTGAGCACAGAAAACCTTAAGGTGAGAAATGCTAAGAAGGCCAAGGCATTTTAATTAGCACGCTTGAGCCTCAGAGTAGTCGTAAATATCCCCTTAATGTTGGAAAGTGATACCGACCACTTTTTTAACACAGATAAGTGCTTTTCCAGTCATCGACTGGGTAATGAGTCGAAGCCTGATCCGTTTGAGAAGTGTAGCCGCTATTTTTTGTGTGGTTGATAATTGATAATTTGCTGTTTTTAGACTAGTGGATTAAACAAAGTAATGCTACAGGAGATTTTTAACACTGTGTTCAGTCGGTGTGCACAAAAGGCTTAGTGTTTTGCACGTTCGCCTCTCAGCACTGGGAATTTCCGCTTCGAATCCCAATCTGGGTGGGGTTTCTATGTTCTTTCCATGCCTGTGTGAGTTTCTCCCACAGTCCAAAGACATGGATTCAAGGTAACTGAATGCGCTAAATTGCCCCGTATAGTGTGTGTTTGTGTGTGTGAGTGTGGCCAGCGATAGCTTGGCACCGTGTTCTGGGTGTATCTGCCCAGCTCCTGTAATGTTCTCCCGTGTATGGGCATGGGGAACCCCACAACGACCCTAGTAGAGGATGAATTGGAAGATAATGAATAAATGGTTTGTATTCTATAAAAATGTGTCACATGTTAAGGACCTTGATAATATGTTAGTCTTGGGCGGTTGAGAAACCCTGTTGATAAGTTGAGAACCCCTGATCTAAATGATATGTCAACTCTTGAGTATGTATAAAAACATATAATAATAATAATAATAATAATAATAATAATAATAATAATAATGATAATAATAATAATAATAATTTATTTTCTTTATAAGCGTCCTCCTGAGAATATCCTCTCAAGGGCACTGTACATATAAAATCAATTGAAAAATATATGATACGTGGAAATGAAAAAACAATGGAACACATCAGGTTGAAATAAAGAAGTGTATCTAATAAAGATACTGGTGGTTATTTGACCTATAAGCCTAAGTGCTAGCTGCATTCACTGAACAATAAATTTGCCTAAACAATCTTAATAGTGACTCTGGTTTGCACAGTAAATTTGAAATACATGTTTTAAACTTAAATTGCAAACAGAACTGAATGGATGATGAGGTTAGTTTTTACACCGGCCTTCAACACCAGTTTGACCTGTCCAGTTTGCACTTCTAAGGATTTACAAAGAGACAATGAGTGGTTGCAGAGCCAAATACACTGGACAAAATATTAGTGACATTTTGTGTGACTGCCAGAAGTCCAATTGCTGGTAACAACCAGCCTGACTCCGCAATTTCATAATTTAAAGACCTAAATTTGCACCTGCACAACATGTATTCATTTATTTAACACATGTTTTTATACACTGGAGATCAAAATTAGAGAACAATTCAAGAACACTTGATTTTTTCAGAAATAATGCACTCTTCATTGGT
>JAOUQT010313935.1:0-14739 GCA_025769995.1 Xyliphius kryptos | reverse complement strand
AGCTTTAAGTATATGTGTTAATAATGCATTATGAATAACAGTTACCAAATCTAATAATATGGACAAAAAGAAGTTTTAATCTTTTTATTTGGTAAGCATCATCTCATGAAAATTTTAAAACCTTTCAGCCTCTGCAGTTTATGACGTGTCTTTGGCTTTTGGGGAGAATTAAAGATTTAAAAACTTGTGCTAACTCATGAAAATCACTGACTGTACCTTTAAGAGGGTACTTGGGGTGGTTCTAGATCTGGACAAGCCTGTCTCTATTTCTGGCTGTAAAGCTCTGGAGTGCAGCAGAGCTTAGTGCCATTCTGAGCTAAACTCAGACACACAATAAAATCCTCAGTGTTAAACAAACTCCACAGTGGCCATGTGTGGCTTGACTGGGCTGAACACTGCAGGTGTTAATTCAGCACTGAGAATTTAATGTGCACATGGTAAAAACATGAAGCAAAAGCTACAATGAGAAAGTGGCATGGACTGGACAAGCTATGAGAGAGGTAGGAATAAAGAGGACAGGGATAAAGAGCTAGTAAAGCAAGGACAGTCTTAAGTGGAGAAGATGGAAAGGGAGGGCCGCCAGGGGAAGTGCAGGGGTCCGTTAATAAAAGTTTGGCTTACCTTTGGCAGTATATGGGAAGATTCCATGGCTGCGGCTCTTGATGACAGAGGATTTGGGCGAGTCCTGGTTGCTGTGGCCTGAAGTTTTGGGCGAGTGGCCAGAAGACACTTTAGGCGAATGTTGACGACCCTGACCTGAGTGTGAGCGGCGATGGTGCTCTCCCTCGCACTGCTCCTTCAGTGGCATCCAACGTGGCACATTATCTAGCTGAGCTGTGTTCGACAAATCTATCAGCACCTACACCACAAAACATGTCACATCAGGACCCAAGAGTGTGAGGCATCGTCGGTGTCTGTATTTAGGCTGGCTGTTGTCCTACCTCTCCTAGGAAATCATTAGACGAGCTCTTGTCATAGTCCCACACACTGACTTCCAAAGTCTTCTTCCTCAGCTTAACACAAATATCAGCATCACAGTTTATTTAGCTTAACAAGTTAACATCTTCCTTGAATCTAATTTAAATTGTTTTATGTAACAACAAAGCAAAGTTCAAAGTCATTCATTCATTATCTTCCACTTAATCCTTTATGAGGATCGTGGGGTGGTTCTTCATGCCCATTCAGGGGAAAACGTCTCGGTCGCTGGGCTCACACAAAACAATACAATATCACATCCAATACTTATGAGATGCAGTTTTACATGTTTTACTTCAGGACAGTGCTACACACTCTACATACTTATGTTTATATACTTAATCTAACAATCTGCCAAAGAAAAATATTAATCCTAAAATAATGACTTACAAGTCTTGAAGTCATTAACTTGTAGTTCCTCAAATAGTTCTCAAGCAAAGACAACCAGATGGTGTGTTTGCAATATTTGACTCTCCACACTTTTATAATTTCGGTTCTGTCTCAATTAATACCTCTCTGTCTCGCCTCAACAGTCTAGTACCGTTAGCAGAGTCAGATCTGTCAGCTGCTGCTTCTAAAATCAGATAACTGAACAAGGCTTTTGGTCTTAATTAAGCTGAAGCACTTATGGGAACCTGCAGTGTGGTCCCTGTTCACACCATATACTGCAATTCTCTCTAAAGAGCTCTTTCCTAATTAAGACCTCCATTTAGTTTTCAAGGTGTAATCTCACAAATAATTCTGTGCTGATGGGGGATGGAGTCAACTGGACTTGGTTTTTTGGTTTCAGGTATCTTATTTCTTCTTGTTATCATCTGGGACTAGGGTCACGGGGGTCCCCATGCACTTCCAGGGGAGAAAGTTTCAGGCACTGGCGAGATACATCCAAGACAGAGTGCTAATCCATCACTGGGCACACATTCACTTACTTATAAAAACACACTATATGAGGCCATTTAGAGCAGTCAATACACTGAATCCATGTTTTTAAACTGTGGGAGAAGACCGGAAAACCTGGATAAAACCACGTGGACATGGGGAGAAATGCAATCCACTCAAATCGAAATTCAAACATGGATCCTCAATTGGCGAACATGCTAACAACTATGCCCCTATGCCATAATCATTCATTCATTATCTTCCACTTAATCCTCTACGAGGGTATCGGTGGGGTTACCCATGCCCATACAGGACAGGGCGCCAATCTATTACTGGGCACACATTCACTCACACATACACAGACTATAGGGGCAATTTAGAGCAGCCAATTTACCTTGAATCCATGTTTTTGAACTGTGGCAGGAAACCGGAGAACCCCGAAGGAAACCCACGTGGACACGGAAGAACAAAGAAACTCCACTAAGATTGGGATTCGAACAAGTGCTGAGAGACGAACATGCTAACCACCGAGCCACTGTGCTGCTGAGCTACATATTTATATTAAACCATTTTAAAAATACAAAGTATAAACATATATAAGCAAAGACCTGTTCCAGGTGAATGTTCTTGTAGATGACTGTTTGATTCCACTCTGGATTCAAGCTCTTCTGGGCATGTTTGGACTTCCTCTTGTTTTCAGCGCTGCAATCAAATCACACACCACAAGAGGTCACTCCAGAGCAAAAATGTAAGACCAAAACAAGTCTGGAGCACCTCACTGATGTTCTGAATGAATAATGAGCACGTCACAATGCACTTTATAGGTCCGCAGAAACTACAGACCTATAGTTTAAATGAAATTAATGAAATATGAACAAGTGATTAAAAAAAATAATAGAAAAAAGGCAAAGTAAGGGTAAAGAAATCAAAGAAATCAATGCAACTTTATTTAGCCATTCATGATCATGTGTATCTAATGTGATATGGGGCAGTATATATGAGACATAATCACATACCTGGCATTCTGCACAACCATGACCTGACTGTGGGGATCCAGCATGCAGCAGAAACAGACAACAGTCCATAAGGTGTGTGTTGATGTGTGTGAAGGCGTGTGGGTGTAGACATGAGCAAGAGAAAATGAATGAAAGGCTGTGATGGTCATGCGAAGGCTTTACCTCACAAATCCGTCAGCCTCAGACAGTGAAGGTCTGTGTCTACTTTGTTTTGTGTGTGTGGGTGTGTGTGTGTGTGTGTGTGTAAAAAGCACTGAAGCTTATGCAGCAGCCCATGCATACATGCCCATATGGAGCACAGCACTAGCATTTTCTTGTGGATTTAATAGCAAGTGATCACTGGCAACATGATAAAGAAACACACAAACCAACGCATATACAAACACACACACGCGCGCACATCCAGACACACACAAACACACACACACACACACACACACACACACACACACACACACACACACACACACACACACCAATATGCAGTCTTCAGGTTACAATTCAACAAGAATATTGGTTGTTTTATTATGTTTGCTCACTCATTACTCTAGAACTACACACATAAAATACACAATGAGTGCATTGTTACTTATTAAACAAACTTTTTCTTACTTATTATTAACTTTTAATTAAAATGAATAAATAAGATTTAATTAAGTGGTGGAGTATTTAGTTACTAGCTTCATTGCAATAACAATTTAGGAATGGGCGGGCAGTGTTCTTTATGTGTGGATTTACATGTTCTCTTTATGTTCAAGTGGGTTTTCTCTTACCATCCAAAATTATGTCGGCAGGTAAATATTCATAATATTTTTTTTTAATGTACTACAAATTAAATGAGGGCTGATAGGTTGCATGTACTACAAATTCTCTATGTATGTTTATAGGTATGCTGTTGTTCTTAAAAATATGCCTCTATTGCATTATTTTTATTCCTTGAAACCTGAGTTCCTTAATATATCAGACTGCATCCTTACCTTAACTGGAAGCTCTTTGAAATGGGCACATTTACTCAGTACTGTAAATGTTAATTAACATTTTAAGTATTAAATGAGTAGCACAATCTAAAGTCTATACTCTGGCACTTAAATAAATAAATAAAGTAGAAAAAAAAAACTTAATTTCTGAATTTAATTAGACTTAATATACAAACTTTCTGGAAGAGTTAGTAAAAATGCTAATTGTTAATTTACTTGAACAGACAAAAGGACAAAGATAAGATGTTCAAGTTTTTTGGACCTCAAGCCATCAGAGATCGATTGAAAGTCAGTGGAAACATATTTTGCACTCAGATGAGCTCAAGTTTCACATTGTTTATGAAAGAAATGGATGTTGGATGCTATGTACCAGTTACAAACCCATCATCTGTGCGGTTACATCAGTGTCCATCGTCTGGGTGATCTACAGATATGTAATGGTACAACTGATCCAGAAACTTTTTATTGGTATTTTGAAGAGACATTTGCTGCTTTCTCCACTGTCTTTATGTCTCATTTAGCAGGATCACGTCTTAATACATATGAATTACTTCATGGCTTCTTAGGTATAAAATTGCTCAACTGCCCTGCTATCCAGTTCATTGTCTCCAGACAATAGTGACCTCAGACTGTTGAGTAGCTCACGTCATGTACACAGCAAAAATATACAATTCCACTTGCAATACTGTTAAAATACAATTAGTATTTTATCTTATAAAATGGGTAGTTCTGGTCCTTAAATCTGATTGGCAGAGCCGCTTTTCTAGCCGTGACATTATTCACAATAACCCACACCTCTGACTGTGTCACATTCGTATAAATGCATGATAAAAAATATATTGTTTTTTTCCAAACTGCATTCTGCAAGTTGGCCAGTGGATGGCAGTATTTGATTGTTCACCACATTTAGCTGATGCTTTTATCCAAAGCGACTTACAAGTACCACAGGGTTGATACAGCACCCTGAAGCAATCAGGGTTAAGGGTCTTGCTCAAGGACCCTGCACCCTGAAATCAGGGTTAAGGGTCTTGCTCAAGGACACATATTGGTAACTTCAGTGGACCTGGGATTTGAACCCACAACCTTCTGATTGATAGTCCAACACCCTAACCACTGGGCTACCATTTAAACAAAATATATGCGACCTAAAACAACATTAGATCGTGACCTGGCGCATGTTGCACGCATGCTTTTTGTTTTTGCCAGTATTTTGAACACACGGGCCTCCTCACTGTTTACACTTTTTGCCTGTTACTGAAACAGAAATTTCCGGCTTTTTGCTCCCACCCTGACATGACCCCATTCATTTTTTTGTTTTCCCAAAACAATTTCCTTATTTTGCCTTGGGGAAACTTCACATTCTTTACTGGTTTGTAATGTTTTCTCTTGCGTTCCTGAGTTAAAACATTGTCGGTTTTCTTTAAAGCACCAGAACTCAGGCTTTAATGCTAAATTTAGATTTTTTAGCTCTCTGGCTGTAATGCACAGCTTCTCTATCAGTTTCTGGGTTTCTACCATTTCTGGCTCTCAATGGCACCATGAACTATTGACCGTTCTATTTGCCCCAAAGTGTCCTGCTTGCATTTTTATTGTCCCAGCCAATTCTATTGATTCTATTGTAGTAAAGTGGGGAATTTTCTCTTTTCTCTTTCTCTTTACAGGCAGTTAAAGTGCTGATTAGTTGGTCAGAAACGCCTTACACAGGCTAATTTAAACAGCGGCTAACAGTGGGCCTGGCTTTAACACATCACCACAAAGGAGGCTGAGTTTGTCCAGCTCAGTTTTACCCAACATCCCCTAATGGTCAGCCTACCCAAACCCTCAATGGGCAGCTTTTTAAGCCATCACATTCACCGGATTAATCACCTTGGCAAAGACCTTAAGCATTACTGGTAATTGGCAATACAATTAAACACTTACATTAAAGACATTTAAACATATTTAATAATTCATTCATTCATTATCTTCCACTTAATTCTTCTCAAGCTGTCCCATTTTTTGTTATGTTTAGTACATTACATTACATTTACATTCAGTCATTTTATCCAAAGTGACTTATAAGTGAGATAACTACACAAGTTAATAGTTTAGAAAAAAAACAGCTGTAGTACCATCAACCCTGCGCAATACTCAATCTGGCTTTTTTTTATAGCATGTGTCTGTGAAAGTGGAACTTTTGAGAGGTTTCTTAAAAATGTTGAGTAAAAATGTTGAGAGCCTTACGAATGTTGTTGGGAAGATCGTTCGACCATTTAGCAGAGGAGAATGAAATGGAGAGAGAACTGGCACCTCTGTGAGTTGGAATCACCAGGCGACATTACATTTACATTTAGTCGCTTTTATCCAAAGCGACTTATAGGTATCCCAACATGGTTGGGGTCAGAATACAGGGTTGAAACAGGACCCTGGAGCAATGAGGGTTAACAGTCTTGCTCAAGGACCCACATTGGTAAATTCAGTGGACCTGGGGTTTGAACCCCCAACCTTCTGATTGATAGTCCAACACCCTAACCACTGAACTACCACTCCCAAGTAATACACATTCTGCCATACTGTATCAAGTAAACAAGAGCCTGGACATGATGATGCAGTGGGTTACATAAGACAAACATGGTGGCCAATTAAGTGAAAAAAAAAAACATTTTTTGGAAAACTTCACATAAATCCTCTGACATCCTCTGTATTTGCAATGTGGTGTTAAAAGTGTAGAAAATTGAGAAAATACCTCTAAAAAAGGCTTTTTTTATTTTTTAAAACTAATATATCTTATAATCAATTAATGTGGTTTGGATTGGCGCCAGATAGGTCAGATTGGGTCAGAAGGTGATGTCAGTATGGACTGATTGAAGGAATGAGTTTTGAGCACTGAACGTAAACCAGAAATGATCTGGCACTTGTTTGCAATGACTGACTTACACTTCAAATTTTCCAGTGCTTTTTTCTAATTTGGAAGATACCTGATTCGGAAGATATTTTATTTCGATTAGATGACCAGAATGAATCTGCAGAGCTGTTGGGAAGACTGTCTTTAATAACAACATTCCACCATTTAGAGTTAAATCAGAAGTAAAAGAGACCGCATACTAGAACCAGGCTCTTGAAAGTCTTTTGTTAATTTTTTTACATGCCCGGTGCAGCAAGCCTTTATGTGTGGAGCCTTTGTATGTTGCAGGAGAAGAGAAAGCCATGAGACAGGTAAAGAACAGGTGCGAGTTTAAGTGTATGTTAATACTGTTTGTAATAAAGCCCTTTCCTGTACCAGTCATTGTGTAAGTTCCCCTTTACACATCCCAAATTTGTGGTAGTCATTTGGCAAGAAACACTACAAATAATTGAGTGAGCAGATGGTTCTTTCCAAAATGCACTTTTAAAGTTGATACATTTTGTGCATTTTTTTTGATAATTTGTGATCTTTTTGTAATTTTTGCACAGGGGTTGCACTGTAGATTAAAGTATACTGCAGCCATAAACCAGACACCTCTTTTGTCATTTTACTGCACATTTAGTTTGTCTGGTTTAACTTCTTAACTTGTCCACCATCTAAATCAAGTATGACGTATAAACAAACTCTGAAGACAGCAGGGCATGTCTAAATTAATGTCTTTCAAGCCACATTCCTTGAATTTGAAGTGGGAAAAAAAATCAAACCATTGATAAAAACTAATTGAAAACTTAACGTATGCCGTATTTAATTATATTATCATATCAATTTTTATGCTAGGTGGTGCATAGCCTTTAAGTTTCTGTGCATGATCCTGAAAAAAGTACAGAAAGTTTATGAAGAAGAGAGCAAGGTTTCATGGCTGAGTTGGAATGCTTCTTAATATCTTTATATAACAAAGTGTAGACTTTTACAACACTATCTCACAGCAAACTACTGTTCTTTGGGTTGCCAGTATTCTGATAATTACACAGTATTTTACATCAACGTGGGTGAGTACCACTGTTTTATTGAATGAGAGTATAATTATTAAAGATTGACAATGTAACTTCTGAATTACACTGAAATAGCTAGAAAAAGCTTTTACAATGCCTGATTTCTCTGTGTTCTCATCAATTTTCAGATCCACAGTGCCTAATATGCGGCCAGTTCAGGTGGATCTTATGCCGGTAGCATTTAGAGGCTTGTCTAGTTGCTGAAGGCACAGCCTCACCTTAAAGAAATCAGACTTTTTCTCATCAGCCAGGGACTATTAATCCACCCCCCACACACACACATACACACTAACACTTTTTTCCAAGAATGTTGTTAAGCTCACATCACCAGTGCCTCTTGTAGGTAGGGGCAGCCAATCTTCCAATCTTCCTGGTCAGGTAGTCTACATCATACTGCCTCCCTGCTTTGTCTCCATATTATGAGTTTAAGCATTATGGAAGTCAAACTTTTGATGTGGGCTGTTATATATCATACAGTACCCTGACTTGTACCCTGTACAAAAGGTCGCAAGATTAGTGTTATGAATCAGAGGTTATCCATACAGTAAATAAGATAATCAAACCTGGTAACATAAGGGAGAAGTTTACAAATAAGACCTGGGTTAGTAAACTGACTATTAGTGCGCTCAGCAGAAGGATGAGCAACCTGATTTAACCAGGGTTGATTTAAAAGTCAGGCAGCAATTAAGGAAATGATGGTGTCCTTGCTAACTGAACACTTTTCTCGTCTCATTTCATTATCTTCCACTTAATCCTATACTTAGGACAAGGGTCGCAGGGGATCCCCATGCCCATTCAGGCGAGAACATTTTGGGCACTGGACAGATACACACAGGACAGGGCAGCAATCTCATTGGGTGGTGAAAAATTATCTTAAATGATAAAACCTTATAAAAAACTAATTTTCACCCTTTGGCACGTGCCACAAAATAGACTGCTGAGATTAGGTACCATTGTCAAAGCTGCATACAATGGAATATTGCCAACAGTCCAAAGTGATTTGTGAACAAGAAGGGCATCAGTGATTTATATATACTGTATATAAAAAAACTGGAATATGGAGTGGGGACACTTGAAAGGGAGCTCTGCTACTCAACTCGAAGCCCAGGTAACAATCATGGGGAAGGCATGGGTTGCAAGAACACAGTTTGGGCTCAAAAAACAGTTCCTCGACACCCTGTTTACTGGCCTTTCCTTAAAAAAATTTGCAGCTAATGGTTCTGGAATTCCATTTAATGGACAGGCTGTGCCAATTAATAATGTCATCGATGAGAAAAATAAAGACATTACTTTCACTGGGTATTCTTAAAGTTATTTTTAAAGTTCAATGATTTCAGTATTTTCTAGCGACTCATTAAAAGACTTTTTGTACCCATGCACAGAAAAAGGATGTACAATTAGGTACAAAATATATTTTAACTTAATTGCAGTGATGACCATTAAAAATGTCATTCTTCAGGTGATTGTTATCTTGGTGAAGAAAAGCTAAATATTATAAGACATGCTTTACAAGGAGTCAGACACATTGTACAAAAATCCCACCGAAAAATTATGTGTTATAGACCTGCAAGTAAAAATCAGTTTATATGATAAAACTAAAATAAAAAATGAGTTAACGTGTGGATTTCACTTATCAAAGATTTGTTGATGAGGCCTATCGGCATCTTATAGCATTACTTTTTAAACACGATACAAGTGGATACATCTAAATTTTGGCCTTACTAATGCCCCTGCAGATTTTTAGAGGTTTATATTGGGTGTTTTGAAGGCCTCTTACTTACCCTTTACTTACATTTTGACTAGAGCCAAACTAAATACAATAAGACAGAGATAGGTGGGTGGGTTAACTGACTTCTATTTTATATTTAAATACTGATAAGGTGAATACTGATGCTGACACCCAATCACAGTACCAAGTAAATCTTCAACATATCATAATTGAATACACTAACACAATATTCCGAGAGACCATGTCTGCCGTTTCAAAGAGAGGTGAGGCAATGAAAAATTGTGTCGTGTGTGCCATGGGTGGCCACATTGCAGCTGAAAGCTGGTGAGGTGGACAACCTGCGACTAAGTATACCCACATTTAGAGATTTTGGATGGATTTTAAGAATCCATCCAAGTGATAATGCTGAAAATAGGTTGGATCCCCATTGACAAGGACAAACTGGAGATGATCCGGGAAGACATGGATATCAGCGCACGAATGGAACTGAATTTGGCTTAACAAAGAACTTTTAGAGAAAAAAGTAGTATATTAATGAGTAAGCTGAAAAAAGTATGGTTATGAAATTTGCATAATGACATGGTAAGTAAGAAAGTAATTCATTTATAGAGCGCTTTTTACAACAGTGTGTTGTCACGAAGCAGCTTTACACAGTTCAAATCCTGAACCCTAAAATAGAAAGCTGAAATGACAGTGGCAAGAAAAAACTCCCTGTTGTGCATAAAATTGGGTTTGGAAAATCCTTATCTATTCTAATGAAAGGTAAACTCCTTACTCACTGACTTACTGACTCACCTATCATCCTCCCACTTCCCATGCAAGACACCTCTAGTGTCACATTGGGGTCTTCCTGAGTACCTACAACGATAAAATTTGGCATTGTGATATCCTATCATGGCATTGGAAAAAACGAAGTACTTCTCTTCTTTCTGTGTTCGATGGTCGTTTAATATCCTAATCAAACACAAGACCACTCCAGTATCACATCGGGTCCTTCATGGATACCTTCAAGGATAAAATTTGGCATCATGATTCCCTATCATGTCCTTGGAAAAATGAAGTACTTCTTGTCTTGCCATATCACGTTGTTCATTTGAAATCATCATCAAACATGAGACCACTGTAGTGTCATATCAGGGTCTATATATCTAAAAGTATCCAAACCATGGGATATGTCAATGACAGAACTGTCATTGACAGAACTATTGCTTTCATACTTCACAACATGGCTATAACTTTAATTTGCCAACATTGGGATACCTTTGGAGACATGCTATCCGATGTATTTAGTTAGTCACGGTAGCATAGATAAACAGTCTGCTAAACAATATTCTGGCTACATGAATACCTCCAGAATTTATGGTGGCAAGGCAGAAATAGTAACAGTTATACAGGGTAAAGGCTTAATTAAGCGGCATATGCTACGGTACAGGTAGGTTAGTTATTATTATAATTATTAGCAGTTGTAGTAGTGGTGGTAAACGTTTTGAAGATCCATCTGGTGAATTTAGTTTTATTTAATAGTGAGTGCACATGACAAGAAAAAAAAAATGTTGTCTGAAAGTTGCACACTGTACTGTGTTAGCAGTAATTGGGCTTTAGAGTTTTAATTATGTGGCAATGCATTTTTAGTCCTAAAATGATCATCTAGATCTTAAATTACTGAGGCCTGAGGATTAAATCATTTATGCTGTGGTCTGTCTTCTAGAACTCAGCCAATCTATCTATATAATGTATTCAACCAAGCAATATATTTTAGTTTAATAACATGGTGCTGTGACCCAAACAAAACTGTTTCTATAAGCTCTTTTATTCCATTTTCTATAAAAAAAAAAAATCCCCTTTTTTACATAACATGCTTTGATATGCAAACAAGAAGTACAATTCAATGCAAATGCAAATCAGTCCATGACATCACTTTTTTCTCCTGAAAAAGAGTTTTGAAGCTAGCTCACACAATGTCTGACTATGATCCTAGAACAATATAATTTTGCATAATAGAAGGAATTGCTTTTTCTCATTAAATAGCAGATTAAATAACTTATTATTTTGTAGATTTTTGCAGCACTTCTAATATTGGCCTGCAGTGACTGCTCGTAGTATGTGTACTTCTTGCAGATGGCATGGTTTGTGTGTTTGAGTGTACGTATATTTGTGTGTGTGTGTGTGTGTGTGTGTGTGTGTGTGTGTGTGTGTGTGTGTGTGTGTGTGTGTGAGTGTGTGAGGTAGGTTTGGTGTCTACCAAGTAGCCAGTCCCAGGAAAGCCAACACAAATGAGGCCCATTCATTTCCCCCGGCTGGCATATGGCGTGCTATTGTCCTCAGATGCTGCGCCACCCCCGAGCAATTTGTTGGCATGTTCTGTCATTTCACACACGGGAGGTAAACAAGAAATGGGCATGAGGGCACGGTCGCCAGCCGAAAGTACCCCTTCATCATTTCTCCCCAAGGTTCACTACACATGACAAACTGTCCCGATGTTGTGGATGTCTGTATCCAGTGTAAAGATTTAATTTTATATGAAGTAGAATTATACTTCTCATTACTATTTTTAATGTAATTATTAAATGTAAGGACAATTTTCAAAATGTGTAAAAGTGTGGAAAAGAAACAGAAAAGTAGCTCAATTAATAGAAATTTTCACAATGAATTATATATTGCACTGTTCATATTTTGCAATGTAAAACAAATTAGAAACTAAAAAAATATATTTTTATTCACTTTACTTATTATTATCTATTTTAAATGTGCATTTTCATGTGTGTGTGTGAATAAATGTCATCCCTTAGCCCCCCAGTAAAAAAAAGTTAAATACTTACTTTTCAAACAATACTGAAACATTGTTAGTGTCATACAACTTATTGTGCATTTTTATTAATAAATTCAATGTTTAGATACTCTCACAGGTCAGTGTTTATTGCCATAATGCCTATAAATCTGCGTTGTTATTTTAAGATAAACATTTTTAAGACATTTTTTTTTCCTTTTATGCCTCTAATGAAAGCAAACGTTTTGTTAATCAGATCCAATTATATCTTTTTAAAAACGTATTTTTAAGGTGAAGGTCACTTTTGTGTAACAAGTTCTTGTTTTATTCTTTGACAATAATACAAAAAGAATTATACATTCTTGTTTTTCAGCTGCTCTTGGACTACATAAGCATTAATACCTTTACAATCTCAGAAAGGCATTGTATTAATGTGTTTAAGGATTAGGCTTTATGGTCTTTTATTGACCCAAATGTTGTGAAAATGTTGCAACTTTTCCTAAAACAATACTGAAGAAATGAAAACATGTAAAGTTGCTATGCCCTTAAAATAACATAACTCAGCACACATCCATTAATGTTAAAATTGCAGTCGATAAAAATAATTACACCCCTATAGAAAACAATTGGCTAAATTGTGCCTAATAAGCCAATATTTTATTTGGCCACTGTTAATTGTGAGGTGAAGAGGTTGTCACTGAAATCTGCTTCCACTTCTCCATGATAACAAGGATGTCCCACAGATTCTTGATAGGGCACTGCCCTGAAGCCCACCTTCCGAAATAAGGAGACCATGCTCTGTGTCAGTGTGTCACAATACTGTACAGGAAATCTTGACATTCATGGTCCTCTCAGTAAACTGTAGCTCCCCACAGCCAGCAGCACTCAAGCTGCGATCAACCATGACACTCCACCATCATTCTTGACTGTAGGGAAAACACTTGTACTTACTTTTGTTGCCAGCAATTTTGACATAATGGCTGTAATTTCGATACCACAGCAACTTCACGCTATACACTGACAACTTTTCTTCCTCTTTTGGCTTTTACCCTTTATTAACCAAAAGTCACCACAGCGATAAACTCTAATATTAGATTTAGCAAAACGTTTTACTTTGGAGGCCCTTCCTGACACAACCCTCAACTCTACTGAGCTTGGGACACACCAACTTTGGGGACAATTTACAGCATCTGATTCATCTTAAATCCATGTTTTTGGACAGAGAGAGGAAACCTGAGAACCCCAAAAAAACCCATTCGGAACATGGAAACACCACCCAGATCAGGATTTGAATTGGAAATCCCCAGTACTGAGAGGCAAACGTACTAACTACTAAGTCACCGTGCTAAAGTTTGCGTGAAAGTCATTTTATTAACTTTATTCTTATTTTGTTAAAAAAGCTGCTGCATTGTACTAAGTATACACAAAATCTTATAATTCTCTACAATGATGCAAGGTGAGTATAGCAGCATTTTGTGAGAATGTTTCTCATCAGCAGCAAATGTAATTAGTTTTTTACCCTTGAAAATAAACTTCTTTAGTATGCAAGAGTATGCTTTTGTATGCTTCACTTTCTTATATAACAACAGCCCTAGGCCTTTCGCCAATTCTCAAGAGCAACCAAGTGTGCTAAAAAGAGACCAACTTCAGGTTTTAATTAGGTTAATCAGATTGAACATTTATTTATTTAATAAAATAATTAATAAAATAGTTGTCAAAAAAAAAAAATCATCTGATCAAATGCGGAGTAAAGATTACAATCTTGAAGGATAATGACATAACCCAGAAACCTTAAAACCAACAGCAACGTTGAGTTGTACAGTCTTGCCAGTGGCATTTTTGGCAGCAAGCTAATTAGCATTTGTATTATAAGTTGAATTTTGTGCATTGCCTTGCTAATTCTCATACTCCCTTCTAAGCAACTCAAAAAAGGGCCTAGTCCATCAATAAATATGCTAAATGCCATCATAGATCTTTACATAAAGTGAAGCCATTGATAATTCTGGCGGCTCTATAAAACACCCTGTGCAAGGCATGTCATGATACTCATTGCTAAATTTCGGCTTTTTGGAAAAAACCTGAAATCCAAATGTCATGTTATTGAACGTCATTCGAATTGTGTTAGAGAGCATTACAGTGGGTCCTTCATTCCTGCTGCAGTTAGACTGTACAACCAGTACTGCTCTCAGGAACCACTTACCACCAAACTGACAATGTGCAAAAAAAAAAAAAACTCATTCACTTATTATATGTAAGTAGTTCAATACTAATATGTGAAATGCTTGTTTATTTTTTTCCTTTTGTATATGTCATGTACATAATTATATGTGGCGCGGCGCGACACATATATTGATCTTCCTCGGGTCAACTTTATCCTTTATTAACAAAGTTTGCCGGAGGCCACAGCCCTCATTTTTCGAGATATCGACACGGTTCAAACACCAAAACGTGCGGTTTGAA
>JAOUQT010313919.1:0-14740 GCA_025769995.1 Xyliphius kryptos | reverse complement strand
AGTTTGGGTGCCAGATCTAAGCACACATTGCCTATTATCACCCACCCGAGCTCTAATTTAAGAGCAAAATGTTCATTCTTCGGGCCTTTTATCTGTTTGCATGCTTTATGAAAACAAATTATGTTTCTCTCTAATAATAAGAAGATTTGAGCATTGTTATCGTTCGGATAAATTTTATTTTGAATTGAATTTAAATTAGGATAATGCTTCACAATCTCTGGGGTTGGAATTTATGACCTGTCATTTGGAACAAAATCGCATTCGATTAGCGGTGGTTGCGAAATGTTTTCCGCCTAAAAATTCTATATGAAAATCAATTGCTTTCCTTTCGAAAAAGTAATTAAAGTGTACGGAACTGGTTTGTGTCTATCTTAAAAAAATTAAAAAACTTCTTAACAGCCTGCTCTTTGAAGCCTGCGGGATAAACTCTGACAAAATTAATTTTAGCACAAAAATACTGACTTTGATACTGTCCACATACCTTTGTGCACTGTGGCATGACAACTAAAAAATATTTTGGTTTGATCTCATCACTCTTATTCTTTGGATTGGTATTTGTTGAGACAGGTTTAGAATCAGGATGCATCGCCAAAAAATTATCCTTGCTGTTGCATTCACTGCATTTAATCACTGCTTTGCAAACCTTTGCGAGGTTATTAAATAATCCACAGCATCTGAAACAGATGTAATGTTCTTTGAGATAAGCTTTACTTCTTCCAAGGGTTTATTCTGGAATATAATGAACTTTTTAAGTGGATGAGGTTTTTATGGATAGGACACTGTCGATTGGGCTCTTCCATATCCTTTAAATTTAAGTATTCCGGTTTGGAAACTAGGGATTTTTTGTATTGTCACCGTAAATCTGTATTTTTGTTTCCCTGCATACTGAGGTGTCGAAACGCTTTAATCACTTCCCAAAAAAACTAGGTCAACTCTTATTAAAGCTTGTTCTGCTACAAAATTAACGAAAGCGGAAAAAGGACAGTGTTCCTTATGTTCGCGTTTGTATTCTTCATAATCCAAAACTCTCTTACAATATAGGTAAGTGTATCCGCTATTAAACGGATGCACATCTGAGAGTCCAGATATAGAGTCCTGCTAAGTTTACATATTCCTTTGCACACAGTAATTCTTTAGGAATGTCATGTGTAAGTCGAGCTTGTTCAGTTTTTGCCAAAATAGCATCAAGGATGCATAGTCGTGAACAATTACAGTCGCATTTCAGACTTGCATTTCACAGAGAAAGCTTCTCCTTGGAGTAGCTTCCCATGATTTAGCTGGTATGGAAGAAACAAGTTTCATCATTTCAATCAACCCCAACTACTTTCCCGGCAAGCTGTGTCATCTGCTGAATGGACCTCAGATTTGCTCTATCTACTGGGACGGCACCGAGGAACTAATCATTATAAATCAAAAACAATTTGAAGACGGAGTCCTGTTCTCCAAGACTCTGGAGATAAATGAGTATTTCAGTGTTAAAAGCTTCACCAGTTTCGACCATCAGTTGAACCTGTATGGCTTCAGAAAATTGCGCAAAGACCATGACATCTCAGAGAAGCTATTCGACAGCTCTTCACACAGCAACATTACTTTCAAAACCCAAACCTCAAACAGGATGTATCAGATCTCCTTCATCAAGCAACGCACAGCTGTAAAAAAGACCAATTTGACCAGGAAAAAATCCAACCATTAATGGGATGTTTATATAAATGTGCTGCTGTAAAGATAAATGTATCAGCTTCTAATCAGAGCTTACCTGAAATTCCTCACCATTATGCCCATGACAACTCATGTCAGAGCTACAGCCCAGAATTCATAGATTTTAAAGGGCAAGTCTTTCAGCTTCAAGTTCTATTCAATTCTCATACTGACAACTACTCTGAGACAGTAAGTTACGGTTATCCCACTGTAGCAGGAGTCCAGTGATGTGATAGTAAACCAGGTACCTGAATTTAAACTTGCAGAAAAAATGTCTTCACCGCTCCACCCTGTCCCTAAGAAAGAACCACCACTACCAACTCCATCACCTCCAATTCAACATCAACCAACTACAGATATCCTCAGCATCAGCAGTGATGTCCATTTTGACATGGACTATGACATCTTCAATAAATTATTGCAAGATTATGATATAGATGCATGTAATGCCAAGAACTTTGATGACCTGGATGAATTAAAATCAAACATTAACTGTCCCCTCATGAAAGACTGGTTTTAGCATTTCTTTGCAATTACAGCATGTATTCGAATGCTGCTCTGTTCGTGTAACTAAGGATTTTCGGTTTGAAGGTTGATATTCCCATTTTGTCATGTTGGTTAAATTAGGATAGATTGCACAACTTTGCGCTTCTTGTTTAATGTCAAATGTGTCAAAGTGATGTTTATTATTGGCAGCGTACTCACTTAGCTATTGTACATCCTAAAAAATTTATTGATTCTGCTAAGTTGTCATATTCCTTTTCACACAGTAATTCTTTCTGAATGTCACTAAGCTTTGAGAAATATAACAACGTAGCAGAATTAATCGATTCATCAAGCTAAGAGGTAAAAATTAGTATAAAACAACCACTTTCACAGGTATAAAATTATTCTCCTTTACTACTATTCCACCCTCAACCTGCATCATTACAGGCCTTTACGTCGGTCCGTTGCATGGTAGACTTAAACACTAAGGGCTGCTTTACCACCTCAGTGGTCAACACATAACATAAACAAGGTACGTGAATCGCAAATTACATGTAGGATCTTCTGAACACATATTAAGAATATAATCCTTCACATGAGATTATCCACAAAATTTGCTGAATTCCGATATGTTAGCGATTGCGTTCCGTGCTCACCTCTCTGTTGCCAGTCCACTAACAGTTTGCTCTGTACAAGCACATGTAGTTACACGGTGCTAGTTCTCTGAAACTTCAGTCTCTGTTCTCTAAGCAATTAAACTTCTGTCTGAAATTTCCCTGGACACAGACACACTTTGCCATCACTATAGCTCTGGGTTTATTCTGGTCTATACAAAACCCCCCACTTTAAAGATGGAAATATCAAATACAAATACACACTGTAATTTTTGCCCGTTTTCTCTCTCCTATTTCCGTTTCTTAACTTCACTTCCTTCAGCCTTGACCCCCATCTTTACTCTCACTGGCTCATGCTAAATACTGCAAATGTAAATACATGTACAAACATAAACATATGAAAATTTCATCATCACAAATAAAAAATAAACACATATTTTACTCATTATAATGTTGACATTTACCTCTCTACTCAATAACATGAACTTGAAACAATATATGTTGTGTTAAGTTGCACAGGAAAGCAAGTATTGCACAGTAAGTCAAAATTCCATCTTTCGGCTTTTTCCCCGTCACCAGGGGTCGCCATATTAGGATGTGGCACATGTTTTACGCCGGAGGCCCTTCCTGACGCAACCCTCACCCTTTCGAGCTTAGGACCGGACAATTCAACTTCTCCAATTCACCTAGAATGACAATACCTAGCGTGCATGTCTTTGGCCTGTGGTAGGAAACCGGAGCACCCGGAGGAAACCCACGCAAACACAGGGAGAACAGGCAAACTCCACACAGAAATTCCCAGGTCGCCCCACCCGGGGATCAAACCCGGGTCCTCTTGCTGTGAGGCCATAGCACTATCCACTGCGCCACCGTGCCGCCTCTTATATAATAATCTAATTTTCTGCATCTATATAATGTATGCATTTCATTGTTTGTATTGAATTACTGAAATAAATGAACTTTTCGATAATATTCTAATTTACTGAGATGCACCTGTATATGATCTTCACAATGAAGTCATCAAGGTGAGTATTTAGGGGGTGTGTTAACTTTTTTTTTCCTGTTAATGTATATTATAGACGACCCTTTAGTCATTAGCTGCACGGTGAATATTGGATTGGACGTAGCCTACTGTACTTTATTACATAATAGTTATCGACTTAGAATTTATAACGTATTGCTGACTTTTCGTGAATGTATGAATATAAAACTAATTTACAACTAATTTACACGTACAATCCATAGCATCTGACCCAAAACGCGACACTGTCGTTAACGAATTCGTACATAGGGGGTACAAACTAAACATGCTGAATGACACGTTCCAGCAATACAATATACACCGCAAACATTTTCTTAAATGCCGCAAAATATTTAATACCCACCTCACTTGAGCGAATTATAATCACTGCTTACGTCTGTTCTGCTGAAGCTACTTCCGCGTCGCTCAACGACACACCCCAACTCAGCAGCAGGCATGGGGCATTCCCATTTTCCAACTGGTAAATCCCGGTTAGTTTCACATCTGAGCGGAAAATACAAATCGGATTCTGAGATTTGACGTCCCCAATTTTTAAATAGTATTTATTCTGCCAATGCCAATGACTGAAAGCTGACATATGATAGAAACCTATGCTGTTAAGCGCGGTCGGAAATGCCGAATTTGCGAGATTAGGTCACATACAAAACACAGTTATATCATATTTTCTAGAGGGAAACTCGTATTTCCAGGAGGGGGCGTGACAAACAACAAACTGGCGTGGGACAGAGCAGGAGAACTGCGTGCCTTTCGTGACTTCAGTAAATGATTGACGTAGACTAGAATGTTTGTAGTGTGTAAACTGGAGTTTCTCGTATTTTAAGCAATAACGTTTAAAAACGTTCAGGGAAACGTTTTAAAATAACCTTTACGAAAAAAACCCACTTGTTTTCAAAAGCCTGAATACTTCTTTCTTCAGTGTCTAGGCTACACATCCATATGTGTCTACTGGCCATTGCAAGGCTTTCATCGGTTGTAGCTTTGTGTTGGTTCTAATTGATTTGTTTTTCTATATCTTTGTCAATATGACTATCACCATCATGCCCATTGCCATACTTGACATAACTAAACTGGCACAATCTGCAGCATTTGTTACGCTACATGCCACATATGTAAAACTGTTCACTTGCTCTAAACGTCTGCCTTCCACCATGATATCTAGTGTGTCTTAATGTTGGCCATTACTTTTGTTTTAGCTGCATTGATCCAAGTGATATATTTGTTTGCAGCTTTCTTAGTACGAGACATGAGCTCCTGTGGTTTTTCTTTTGATGTGGCTAATAAGACAATGTCAACAGGAACATCTAAGATTGTTAATGGTTCTTCCGCCAATCTGGAATCCTCCCATAAATCCTTGCAGTGCTTTACTTACCACCTGTTCTTCTAGGATGATGAACAGACATGATGAGAGGTTACATACAGTACTTGTCAGACTCCCTTTCTTATGCTGAACCATGCTGATGTGTGATTGGCTGTTCTTATAGCTGCACACTGTTGACTGTAGAGGTTTCTGAGCAGTTGGAACTGGTGTGATGGGAAACCCATCTCAAGCATGGTTATCCACAATTGTACATCATGTACCATGTCAAAAGCCTTTGTGAAATCTATGAAACAAAAAATACATTTTCAAGAACCCCCCCCCAACCTCCACACTCGAAATCCCATCCTAAAACACCCTAAAAAAAGAATCTCAAATCTGGCTGGCTGTTTGCTGTCAGAAACTGGTGAAAGAGGCCCCCTGGGGGGATTCTGATTACAGTTTCCTGCTTGTAGACCATCACAGAATTTAAAGGAGTGTTCACGCAGTTTGTTACTTTATTTCATTCTTAGCCTGTCGTTGTCTGGCAATTGCTTGGTTTGCTTGCCCCATTTTAACGGGCTTGCCTGCTTCATTTCTCTTGCTTCATTTCTCTTGCTTCTCCAGGATGATACGAATGTTTGAGATCTGATCCCTTGTGCTTCTTTTTGGCCAAAAGTCAGCTTGTTCTTGGACAGTCACTCCTTCAAGCTTGGTCTGCATCCACTTCAAGATCACTTGCAACAGGATCATGCTAGCATGTGAGACAAGTGTGATGGTCCTGTAGTTGCTGCATTAAAGAAAGTTTATTTTCCTAGGCAGTTGAATGAAGACTGACTGTTTCCATTCTTCTGGCCAGATTCCCGTTACCCATACTTTCATGAATACTTTATGGAGCCTGTTCCATGTAATCTCTTCTCCAAACCTGAGCAGTTCAACTGATAAATTATCTGGACCAGGTGCCTTTCCACTTGCTAATTCTAGCATGGCTTCTTCAGTGGTGGTGGTTCCTTTTCTTGATTATCTATCTGTATGTTCACCTCTTCACTACTGTACAGTTCCTCACAGTTGTCATTCCACCTTACAAACCTTCTTTGGTTTAAAAAGTTTCAAGCCATCCTTTTCCTTGATAGCAAGAATATAAAATTTGGAATACAGACCTGCATCAACATATTAATTTGTTAACTGTAATGC
Source organism: Xyliphius kryptos (assembly GCA_025769995.1). Lineage (NCBI taxonomy): Eukaryota > Metazoa > Chordata > Actinopteri > Siluriformes > Aspredinidae > Xyliphius > Xyliphius kryptos. Next base: position 8,412 of record JAOUQT010313919.1, on the reverse strand, counting down.
ATTGTTTTGCCCTTTTGTAAAGGTTTATATGTATAAATTCTCATTTTCTGTATTTTCAGATTATCTATTATCTAGCATTGAGCATATGTAATGATATATTTGAGAGCTGATTGTGTTATAACCACCAGTGATTGTTACATGCAAGGCGTGACTTTAGTCTATAATGACCATAATATGTATGATTATTGCAATTTGTTTGTAATTATTGAAAGCAATGTAATGCAGGTATCATCAATTAAAAATAATTTTGCCTCATTGCCTTATTTACTGTTCTTGTCTGTGATCGCTTTATTACAGGTGCATCTCAGTAATTAGAATATCATCAAAAAGTTCATTTATTTTAGTACTCCAATAAAAACAGTGAAATGCATACATTATATAGATTCATTACAAACACAGTGATCTATTTCTAGTGTTTATTTCTGTTATTGCTGATGGTTATGGCTTACAGCCAATGAAAATTCAAAATCATTATCTCGGAAAATTAGAATAATTAATACAAAACACCTGTGTTTAAATGGTCCCTTAGACTGGTTCAGTAAGCTACACAATTATGGGGAAGGCACTGGCAGTCACTGACACACTTCACAAGGAGGATATGCCACAAAAGTTCATTGCTAAAGAAGCTGGCTGTTCACAGACTGTTGTATAATTTTAATGGAAAATTGAGTGGAATTAAAAAGTGTGGTAGAAAAAGTTTCACAAGAAACCAGGATAACTGCAGCCTTGAAAGGATTTTTAAGAAAAGCCACTACACACAGACGTATCCAGGACATGGGCTACAACTGTCGCATTCCTTGTATCAAGTCATTCATGACCAAGAGACAACGTCAGAAGGGTCTTACCTGGGCCAAGGGAAAAAAAACTGGACTGTTTCTCACTGGTCTAATGTGTTGTTTTCAGATGAAAGTAAATTTAGCATTTTATTTGGAAATCAAGTTCACAGAGGTTTCTGTTGTGGAGAGACACGCAACCCAAGCTGCTTGAGGTCTAGTGTAAAGTTTTCACATTCAGTGATGGTTTGGGGAGCCATGTCATCTACTGGGGTCCACTGTGTTATATCAAGACCAAAGTCAGCGCAGCCAAAGTCAGCGCATACTTCCCTCTCCCTCAAGCTTTTTGGAGATAGAAATGTCATTGTCCAGCAGGACTTGGCACCTGTCCACACTGCCAAAAGTACTATTACCTGGTATAATAATAACAGTATCACTGTGCTTGATTGGCCAGCAAACACGCAAGACCTAAACTCCATAGACAGTATATGGGGTGATTTTAAAAGGAAGATGAGAGGCACCAGATCCAACAATGCACTTATAGTTGCTATTACAGCAAGCTAGGCTTCCATAACTCCTCAGCACCACAAGCTGATCCCCTCCATGCCATGCCGCACCGATGGAGTAATTTGTGCAAAAGGAGCTCCGACATTTACTATACATGTTTTTCAGTAGGACAAAATATCTGCATTAATTTTTTTTAGTTTATCTTATATAATATCAAATTTTCTGAGATAATAATTTTGGGCTTTCATTGGTTGTAAGACATAATCATCATCATTAATATAAATAAACACTGTGCTTGTAATGAATCTATATAATGTATGCATCTCACTGTTTGTATTGAATTACTGAAATAAATTAACTTTTTTGATGATATTCTAATGTATTGAGATGAACCTGTATGTTAGATTCACCGATGAGTCTGCTTTATTCAATGCCTTCTGTTGTGTGGCTTGTATCAGTTTGGCCCCTGATAATCCAGTTCATGTTGTGATGTTGTCCATCCAATATATTTAGGTGTAATTCCTTCCTTTAAAAAACAAGCAATTGTAATACAATCATCAAAATACAATCATTTTAGTTTATATACTTACTGTATGCTTGCAATATTTTATAAACTGTAAACTGTACTATACTATGTAAAGTGTAGATTTTTATCACTTAATATTTTATGTTATTACAAAATCAGTTGTTTTTATATACAGTATGTAAAACCTAAGACTTTATATTATCATAAATATTACTGTTTCGTTTTATGCTGGGTACAATGTAGGGTTTTGATGTATCACAGTTAAACCTGTTGGCTTAGGGCAATCATTTTCCCTTAGTTTGTTTAGTAGACTGAACTAATTTCAGCGAAGTCTAGTATTATTATTATTAGTAGTAGTAGTAGTAGTAGTAGTGATCATTTATATGCATAATAAAATGTAATTGAAATTGTGTAATTATAATTATATTTGTGGTATTAAATAATGTATTTCTCCTTAAAGAAATTAAATTTTTGAAACTTAAGGTAAGTGGGACTTTGTTGTCATATGGCCATGAAATGAACACAGGACACAGTGGAGCAACATTGAAAACCTGCTTAAAAAAGCTTTAACTGAAACTTCTTTTTTAGAACCATACAACAGTAGGAAACAGCTGCTTTCTGCTACTTTCATGACCTTGATAGATTATCGTGATAGTGTTTATATGATTGACTCTGCTTCTCATTGCGTATGTTGGCTGCTGTTTACTGTGGAACTCTTAGGTTCATTACAGATGCTAAAAACCTCACCACTGTACTTGAAAATTTTTAGCTAACTGGCCTTCTCTACACAATTGCACAATTTTACACTGGTACACATTTATTTATAAATCAATTCTGCATCTGGCTTTTTCATACTTTTTCGTCATGTTTATTCTCCTGTAAACACCAAAGTTACAACCTTCACCCTCAAGACTTTATCTCGTTCAGTATCCCTTCAGTGCATACAGAGTTTTTGGGAAAAGTTATTTTCTTTTTCTAGTCCCTCCATCTGGAACATGCTTCAGCTGGATCTGAACCTGTCCAGTTTGCTGACGTTTGAAAGGTTTGAAGAATACATATATAGGTACTTGCACTTGTTCTGAAAAATACAGTGTGTATTTTATTTTTTGTGCATTTTAACATAACTGTTGATATGATATATGAAATGTTATATGTTTGGTGGAACAGTTCTCTCTTGTAAATGAGACGCCAAGTCTCAAGAGATTATCCTGTATGAATAAAGGAACTAAATAAAATATTCCATTTTAAATTTAGTCCACCAGATGGCAGTGTGTGTCGCGGTGCTTGTGTGTGGACATGCCTTTATTCGCTGTAGTTGTGAGGACCAGAACATATGCATGGCATGGTCTACACAAAGAAAATATTTTTTTATAGTTTTTAACAAAAAGAATAAAAGAGACATGAGATACATTTTCATTATTGAGATTAATATTAATGTTAGTAAAATAATACACTTACACACATTCTATTGTGAGTTTGTGCGTGTGCATTTTATTTTATCTATAGGATAGTAAAATCAGAATTTTTTTATATTAAGGGGCATTTTCTGGTTGCTAAATGAAAAGTCTTTCTTATTTATTTTATTTTTAAAATGTGAAAACTTTGCATTTTTATTACTGAATTTTTGATTATGTTTAGATTAGATTCGGTTTAGGTTTCCAGTTAACATTAATTATAATAACATCATTGTTATATGTCATAATTTTGCAATAGCTGGCTGCACAGATGTGTGAGATGGGATAGGAAAAAAATTAACTGAACATCCCAATCCCTTGTCAGCTGTTGCAGCCCCGGGGAGTGGAACCTCATTTACCAATGCTCCTGGACTTTTCCAGCAGTTTATTCTCTACCAACTGAGATAACAATTCTGCCACGTTAGTTATCTGAATAAAACATATTATCAATGAAAAGACCATGCCTGTGTGTGTGTGTGTGTGTGTGTGTTCAGACTAATATATGAGGTTTTTATGCTGTTTTGTTAACAAACATGGCAGATAGAGCAGTTTAACTATGTATTTTCTGATTGACTAAACAAACAAGTTAAATCAAATGAATCTCCCTGTATATTCCTTAAGTAGTTTACATCGTAAAATATGAGGTCTTTTCAGATCTGACCATGCGGTAGCGCAATTGCCCCTAAGCTACTGTATGATTCTAAAATATACCCAGTAGGCAGAGCCATCTGTGCGGGTCAGATTGACTGACAAGCAAATAGACATGCCTTTGTTAAGTTGAATGTTGTGGTCCATATATGCGTCTTGTCTTCTTTCCTTTAATTCATAACCTGAAATTATTAAAGATTTATGAGACACCAAGTATATTTGGATAAGCAAATGTGTAAAAGACAAAAAGAACTGATGTCAGGTTTTATTTATGTGCAAAGAAATTAACTTTAAATAAAAAAAACACTATTTACATTACTTACAATGAACAACAAACCTGAATCACCACAAAATAAAAACATCTTTTTCCCTAATACATTGAATAGGTGCACTATCATTTTACTCCATTTCTTAAATAATGCTATGTTCTATAAAAATTAGTGGCATTCAGGGCTTCCACTGGTTTTCTGTTGTTTTTTTTTTTTAACTAGTCTCAAAGAAGAAGAGAGGAGACAAAGAGAATTGACGGCGTGAGAGAAAGAGAGAGAGAGAGTAAGAGGAATAGAGAGACAGAGAGAGAAGAGGAATGGAGAGACAGAAAGAAACAGAACATATAAAATCAGGAGATTTCTTTTCACAGCACATTGTAAACGCATTAAGTGCTTAATATTAGCAAACACATTTTACTGACTAGTGAATTAATCTGTAAACCACATTTGGTAGTTGGACATCGCTCATCTATTAGAGAGATGATGTTGTCGAATCCACTACTTCTCTTCCGTTACATACTGTTGCCACTATGTTGGATGCTGGAGAAAAGTAGAAAGTAGTTATGAAAACTGTTAGTTAAATAGTATTTTGTGTTGTATTGTATTTTTAACCGTTTCATAGCTTTGTGACATCACAGTAACTGATCGAAACATGTTTATATAAAAAAATTGTTTTACAAGTTCATTAGGTTCTGTATTTAACAATCTATGAGAATGAGACAAAAATATTAGCCACACTCCAGTTAAATGAATACTTCTGTTGGTTGGACCGTCTTATCAGCACTTTCTGTATGAGGCTGCTGTCTCTTCAGTCACTGCTGTGCAGGTTTAGTTATGTTACATACTGGACATTTTTTTGTAACCGCAATGCAAATTAATTGCTGTCCGACTTTTTTTGCATGAAGGAATAGCATCAGTGATTCGTTTTTATGCTGTCAGGGTGATTCATTTCCAGATATACAGTAGATCAAAGACATGCACCATATGGAGAAAGTGTTTTGAAAAGCACATGATGACTAGATAGAGAACATCGAGGAAGGTTACACAATTAAGACCTCTCAGCATCCACGACTGATGACAACATTGAGCATACATGTAAAATTGGTTCTGTTGGCTGTATGAGTGACAGTTGATTCTGTGGAAAATCATTTGCAAATCTGCCATGGCTCTGCCTATGCAATATTCATGACAGCAGTGCATTCATGGAAATTCAAAGGCATATTAAAGCTTGTGACAGATAAACAAATTATATCAAAAAGCAGGGAGATTACAAGGTACATTAGACATTTGTTATCTGACTTTTGGGGGGGGGGGGTCAATTCTACATCCTGAGTGCAGTTCATTATTTACTCATCCTCGAATATTATGACATTGCTGTGTGCTGTCTGATAAATATGTTCAGTTGAAAATATGGCATCACTGGGTTCTAACTTAAATGTTTACTCTGATATAATGCATCCCTGATAAAGTTGTTCATTGTTCATAGAGTATATTATAAAGTCATTTATAGTGGGTTGTATCTGAGAGAAGTGTAAATTACAAACTGAATGAAAACGGAATGAAATAATTTACAATCAGAAAATATGATTATTGTACTCCCAATAGACAACAAATCAAATGTCAAAAGTGAGACATTATGAAATTTCATGCCAGATATTGGCTCACTGAATTTCGTGACAGCAACAAATCTCAAAAAACGTTGGGACAGGGCAATAAGAGGATAGAAAAGTTAAAGTTACAAACAATTGCAACTCATTGGGTCAATTGGTAATAGGTCATTAACATGATTGATTATAAAAAGAGCATCTTGGAATGGCAGCGGCTCTCAGAAGTAAAGATGGGAAGAGAATCACAAATGCCCCTAATTGTGCAATATCAGAAAGGAGTTCAACAGTGTAAAATTGCAAAAGGTATCTTTCAGAAAGGACCTTTTATTTTCTAACATGACAATGCCAAACCACATACTGCATCAATTACAGCATCATAGCTGCACAGAAGAAGGGTCTGGGCACTTAGCTTTCACCCATAGAAAACATTTGGCGCATCCTAAAACAGAAGATATGACAAAAAAGACCCAAGGCGATTGAACAACTAGAATCCTACATTAGACATGAATGAGTTAACATTCCTATCCCTTAACTCGAGTAACTTGTCTCCTCAGTCCCCAGATGGTTACAGACTGTTGTAAAGAGAAAGGGTGATGTCTCACAGTAGCAAACATGGCTTTGCCCCATCTTTTTTGAGATGTGTTATTGTTACGAAATTCAATATCACCTATTTTTTCTCTTTAAATAATATTTTTTTTCAGTTTAAACATTTGATATGTCATCTATGTTTTATTCTGAATAAAATTATGAAATGTTAAAACTTTCACTTCATTGCCTTTTGTTTTTATTTACAACTTGTACTTTGTCCCAACTTTTTTGGAATCGGGTTGGTACTTTTAGATTAAATTGTCAGATGCAGGAGGACATCATTTGATATTAATTGTGTTAAGGTGGTCTTGTATTAAAATAGAATTGCGCCCCTGTGCCTGTGGTGTACCTTGAGAGAAGCTGGAGCCGGGGCCCGTTGTCACACTGAAGCGAGTAGTGGCCACCCTAAGACTGGTGGTGACATTTTTCTGTGGCTGGAAGAGGATGATGTGGACCTTAGGAGCAAAAAGGCAACCCAGCACTACTGAGCCGCTCAGACTCACGGAGATGCACATTGTGGTAGTTTGAACCTGAGAGAACAAATTCATAACAAACATTAAATCAGTGCATCAGGTGACAGATATGAGGAGCTGACAGACTAAATGCACTTGCTGTTTTTTGCTGTGAATAGTATTACTATGTAATTTAAATGCATGACGTAATGTAAAACATCTAGAGTTAATTAAATACATATAAATGAGAATATACATATAATAGAAATATTACACAATTAATGGATATAAGGCAATAACAGAATTCTGTCTAAGGTAAAACAAAATCATTAGTGGGTACAAGCGTTTAAAAATATGAAGTAATCTACTAATAAACATAACTATTGCTTAGGGGACAGAGGTAGCTCAGTGATTAAGATGTTGGATTACTGACCTAAAGGTCATGAGTTCAAGTTCCAACACTGCCAACAACTTTTGGGTCCCCAACCCTAACCCTCAACTGCTTAGTTGAATTAAGAGATAAATGATAAATGTATGCCTAGTTCCATAAATGTAAAGCACTGTGGAGTCATTTATGTCAATAAATTTTCATCTAAGTTGTTTTATGCAGCTCCTAAATTAAGGGGCTCCATATTTGGTTGGCAATGACTTGCACCTGATAATAGTGATTGGAGGCTTTTAAAATGAATGAGATTTTCAACAAGGGAGTGGTCTTATTTAGGAACTGTAGCTCATATATATTTGTGTGAAGTAACTTGTGATTAGTTGTGTGTTGTGCTTTCCCCTTACGTTTGGCTCACTCCATAATTATGTTGTGGTTGTTGCAGTCCAAATACTATAGTGGTATTGTACAGTATATACTGTATAAATGTAATGTACAATCCCGAATTCAAAAAGTTGGGTCAAAATACATATTGTAAATAAATACGGAATGTAATTATGTGGAAGTTTCAATATTCCATATTTTATTCAGAATAGAACATAGATGGCATATCAAATGTTTAAACTGAGAAAATGTTTCATTTAAAGAGAATAATTAGGTAATTTGTAATTTCCTTACAACAACAATCTGAAAAAAGTTGGGACAAGGCCATATTTACCACTGTGGGACATCCCCTTTTTTCTTTAAAACAGTCTGTAAACATGTGGGGACTGAGGAGACAAGCTGCTCAAGTTGAGGGAAAGGAATGTTAACCTATTTTAGAATTCTAGTTGCTTAACTGTCTAAGGTCTTTTTTGTTGTATATTTTGTTTTATGATGCGCCAAATGTTTTCTATTTGGACTGAAGGCTGGCCAGTTCAATACTCGGTTTTCCCTGAAAGAGACGTCATCTGGATGTTGTTCCAGAAACTGGATATACCTTTCGGCATTTATGGTGTCCTTGCAGATGTGTAAGCTTCCTATGCCACACACAGTAATGCAACCCAATGTCATCAGAGATTCAGGCTTTTGAACTAAGCTCTGATAACAACTTCGGTTGTCCATTTTTCGCTACTGTCTGAATGACTTCCATAAAGAACATCAAATTTTAATTGGTCTGACAACAGAACTGTTTTCCACTTTACCACAGTCCATTTTAAATGAGAC
>JAOUQT010313902.1:0-14740 GCA_025769995.1 Xyliphius kryptos | reverse complement strand
TATCTGTGCCCAAGATGTTCTCTCTGGATGGACATGTGGAACCCCTTCGTGACCCTAGTAGAGGAATAAGCAGAAGATAATGAATGAATGAATAATTGCATGATTTGACTAAAAATGGTAATTAATTACATTATTAATCACAAAAACAAAGTGCATTGCAAGACTCCCTTACTCATGGTATGCTTTTTAAAAAGCACCAAGTGGCGCAATAAAACTAAGGTGAGGTTCTGCTGTAGAATTTTAGAATGGTTTATTTCAACCGATTCGTACTTCGTTGAAGCACATGGACTAGGAATAATCCATTTAAATCAGATTTTTGTAGTGCTATAAACAGCTAAAAGAGTATACAGCTAAACAAAATAGACATAGGCATTTGTAATAAGGCATTTTAGTTTAGACTATACATGTTTTACAGATTTTTAGTTGTTGGCTAGTACACAGCATTTTAAAACAGATCTGTATCCAGTCGAGCATTTGAAATCCATAACATAAACACAAAATGTGTCCAAATTACAAGCACATCTTAGGGCCATTTACGTACACACACATAGCACTAAGTTGCTTAGTGACAGAATTTAAAACAGAGGAAAAATGCACAGAGAAGTTATTAGAATTGGTGAGTTCTTTGATGTTTTAAAATTTGCTTATATTCAACAAGTAAAATTTTTGAAGAAACAAACATTAACAAATCTTTTCCATGCTATTTCGTCTGTTTAATGAAGATTCAAGTGAATTAACTTTTTTAAGGTTTAACTGCAATTGTAGAAAGTGTCTTAACTTCTCTGGATATAGCTTTTGTCCATAAATGGCAAGTGTTTCAAATTCAAATAAAACATTAATGCAGACTTAAAGTCCATTATAGTGCTCAGCAACTGTTAGAGTAAGTACTTATAAATATCCCTCCACCCAAGAGTTGAAGAAACCCAGCCAACCAACCAACGTAGATGCATGCCCCCAACTCTCCCTTCCTTGTAGTCGCTAGTGGATTATAAAAGCCCACAATGGTGGTGTATGCTGACCAGCTAATGGCTATCAAGCTCAGAATCCCTGCAATGATGAAAGTCACTCCTGCTCCTATTCCAACTCTGATCTTGTCGTGATGATCCTCATGAATAAAGTTAGTACAGTTTGCTCCAAGCACCATTAAACAAATTGCAACCAGAGCAACAGCGAGAGAGACACAAACCATCGCCCGAGTGACCTGGAGATCTTGGGGCAAAGATAAGACAGAGTCGTAGGCCTTGCACTGCATCTGGCTGGTGCTCTGCATTACACAGTTCATCCACAAGCCTTCCCAGAACACTTGCGCAGTCACAATGTTGACTCCCACAAAAGCAGTCACCTTCCACATGGGCAGAGCAACGATCAAGATGGTACCCTTGAAGCCCAGGAAGGCTATGAAGAATGCCAGAATTTGTCTGTCCATTCCTGCCAAATATCTCAGTGTTTTAATCATGCACTTATGGAAGACTAACACAGTCAGAAATCAGAGTAATTAGAAAAGCATTTTATGCCAAAGAAGGAAAGGGTGGAGTTGTTTACTGACCTCCAAATTGCAGCTCTACTTAATACCTCCACTGTCCGTTTAGCAAATCTGAATGTGTACAAATACAGGATACGCAAGAGATAGAGGGCACATAAGCATGTGCACACTTTTAAAAAGGTTCAGGAACAACTCTCAGAGGGTGGGAAAGAAACAGAAAGAAAAGCCTCCATTGTTCCTCTGGAGAGCAGGTATCAGAATTCCCCTGACCTGAAAAATGGTCAAGGGTGGAACACAGCCCGAAGCATTAATCACAGGGCATTTCAAGCATGGCATATTATAGAGACATTTGGGCCAGTGGCAAAAACGACTGATAAGGAAACATCTGAGTTCGTTCACATGTGATAAACAAAAAAAACTTTTTTTTACTAGAGACGATTGTGTGATAAGTTCTCAGGGTCTGTAGAAATGTTCAGTATTTTACTTTGTTTTTCTCTTTTATGAAACAAAATTTAAAAATAACAGATTATACAAACTAAACTGGGTGGCATGGTGGCTTAATGGTAAGCACGCTCGACTCTCAGTGCTGGGGATTCCCGGTTGGAATCCTGATCCTGGTGGATTTTACATGTTCTCCCTGTGTTTGTTTCAGTTTCCCCCGGTTTGTTTGGGCTCTCCGGGTTCCTCCCACAGTCCAAAAACATGGATTCAAGGTAAATTGAATGCTTTAAATTGTCCTGTATAGTGTGTGTGGCTGTGTGAGTGTGTGCCCAGTGATGAATTTGGCAGTACAATATAGGGATTATTTACATTTAAATAAAGTGCAAGATGAAATTGCTTATATAATAATAATAAAAATGTACATTATGATTGGTACAGATGAGATAAATATAGATGTGTATAGAGGAGTATATAAGTATTGAAAATATGTATTATTGTATTCTATGAAGTAACTTATGTCCTTTTTCCTCTATAATCAAAATCAGAAGTCATCGAATAAGATCAAATGAATTTAAACCAACAACATTTATTACATTTATATTTATTATTAAATGAATAAACATAATTACCCATCTGCCCTATTAAATCCCCAATTTAGTTACAGCAGCTTTAATGGGAAAAAAGAGTAAGTTAGGCACATAAATAGTCATTAGTCATAGTAATTAATCATTTTATTAGTATATTGTCTAACATTAACAACAAACAATAACTACAAACCTTAATTTATTACTGTTAGCTCATCGTACCTAGCTTTTATCCTCTTCAGTCTACTGAAAACCTACACTTTCCTTACTTGCCTGAATGTTAAGTGCTCAGTTTTAAATATATATAAAAAATGTACAGTGCTTCACATAATCAGTGTGTATAAATCCATCCATATATCGCCATGCTACGTGAGCAGCTGAAAATGTACACTTGCAATTACAACATTACACTTTTCAAAATAAAATGTGTAATTATGATAGAAAAGTTTAATTAACTTCTTAAACAGATGCATTGGACCAGTCCTAAAAATATATGCCAAAACAAGGCAAAATAGAGACCTTTAATGAGTGACCAACTGTTTTACACCAGATGCCCTTCCTGACACAATCCCCACCCTCTTCTTAATGTACATCTGCTGTTGGTTGCTTAGTAAGAGAATAAATTATGTTGAATGCACAAAACCTACAGTTTTAATCAAACCTGGTAGAAAGTAAAAGTACATCTGTTTCAATGTTCTGTCTCTTGTTACGACACTGATCCACTTACCCAATCATTTTACCCAAATGATCAGTGTTTCCAAGTGAAATGAAAAAGAATTGTAATGCTCAGCAACAGTTTGTGTAGGTAGTGATGAATATTCCTCCACCCAGGACTTGGAGAAACCCAGCCACCCAGCCGACATAGATGCTCGCCCCCAACTCTCCTTTGCTTGCTGTCGTTACCAGGGGATTGTAAAAGCCTGTGATGATTGTGTATGCCGACCAGCAAACTGCAATCAAGCATAAAATCCCAGCAACAATGAAAGTCACCCCTGCTCCTATTCCAGCTCTGGTCTTTTGATGATTTTCCTCACGAAATAAGTTAGTACAGTTTGCTCCAACCACCGTTAACCCGACTGCAACCACAGAAACAGCAAGGGAGGCACACATCAGACCCCGAGTGGCCTGTAGCTCCTGAGGCAAAGCCAAGACAGACATGTAGGGCATACACTGCATCTGGCCGGTGCTCTGCATTACACAGTTCATCCATAATCCCTCCCAGAACACTTGTGCTGTCACAATGTTGGCTCCCACGAAGGCACTCACCATCCACATGGGCAGAGCAGTGATCAAGATGGAACCCATGAAGCCCAGGAACGCAAAGAAGAATGCCAGAAGTTGTCTGCTCATAGCTGCTAAAGATATCAGCATTTAATTCACATTATGGACTAACACAGACTTCAGAGGAAGTCATAATAAGGAAAGTATTTTGTGCCAAAGATGTTAAGGGTGGAGTTTACTGAACTCCACAATCCTGCTTGACTTGATTCCTCCTCCAGCAGTTTGTGGGCACAAATAAGACAAGAGTACTTAAACAAGAAAAAAAAGAGCAGAAGCATAGAACTGCGAAGTCATTGTTCCTATGGTGAGCAGGTTCAATGCACTCATTATCTTCCACCTAATCCTCTACTAAGGTTGCAGGGGAGAACGCCGCAGGTGCTGTCAGATATGCCCAGGACAAGGCACCAATCTATTGCTGGGCATGCTCACACAGACTCCATGGGGCAATTTAGAACAGTTAATTTACCTTGAATCCATTTTTTAGGACTGTGGGAGAAAACTGGAGATCCTGAAGTAAACTCACACAGACAAACTGAGAAAATGGAAACTCCACCAAGATCAGAATTTTAACCAGGAATTCCCCACACAGAGGTTAATTAGCTAACCACTAAGCAACCCAAGCCCTTGGATTATTTAAATTAGTATATATATATATATATAGTTAAACACTTCACAGATTTTAAGACTCAATTAGCTGCATTTAAGATATATTTATGGGGCAGGAGAGAAACAGAAACACCTTTTAAGCTTGAAGTTTTACCAATTTCTTGGTTAATCCTTAAATAAAAAGTCAGGACACAAAATTTGGCAGATCACTGAGGGTGCCCTGCCCTAAAGGATTTGTGCCCTTAATTAGATTACCGAAAGGTGGCAACCCCACACAAGTCGCAACTTAGACAGACACCAGCAAGAAAGTTTAAAACAGGACTTTATTAGCCAATAAATAAAATCGGAAGACTTAAAGTTCATTTTAAAAGAAGAGTAAAATAGTCAGGCATGAACAGCAGGTTAGACGTAGTTGCCCCGGTGCGTGTTGGAGCTGGGGGCAGTGTATTTGGCTGAATAATTAGGGTGGTTGCTGCGGGGACACTGGCAGCATAGCAACGCACCTCCCACAAGCAGCAGCGACGCAGCGGCCCAGCCGACGAACAGCGCGGCTCCAAGTTCCCGCTTCTGTTCCGCGGGTACAGCGGGGTTATAGAAGTCCCGGATGACCATGTGCGCGGACCACGACACCGGGATCAGACACAGGACGCCGCCGATCAGGAAGCCGACGCCGGCTGCGACGGACACGCGCTCCTTCCCAGGTCCGTTCTCGATGCAGTTGGTACATTTCCCTCCTGCGACCGCCAGGAGGAGCCCGAACAGGGAGACCAGGATGGAGATGATCACCATGGCACGTGCTGCCTGCAGGTCTTGAGGAAGCGCGAGCATGGAGTCGTAGACCTTACACTGCATCTGGCCGGTGCTCTGCATCACACAGTTCATCCACAAACCCTCCCAGAAAGTCTGCGCCGTCACGATGTTCTGCCCGATGAACGCGGTGACCTTCCACATGGGCAGCGCGCACACCACGATGGTGCCCACCCAGCCAATCAGCGCCAACGCCACCCCAAGAACCTGCAGCCCTGTAACAGCCATGATCTCTCAGTCAAAAGCAGAACAAGTGATGCTCCCCAGTGCCACACGTTCACTTTTATACCCCGATTATTTATCAACAGCGGGTGCTGCTCATTAGCACTGATTACATGCTGATTACGTCACCAGTTAACCCAACTTCAAACCACCTGTCTAAGAAATCATTTGGCGATTAATTAATTAGTGAACAGGTTTATGTCCCACTTAAATATATATAATACACCTTTACAAATGTAAAGACAAGCCAATCAAATTTGATACATGATTGGTGTGATCAGATAGACAGGATCAGCTACATGTATTCCACCTCTATTAGTGGCTTTGCCTTTGATGCGTACCTAAACTTTGCTCCAAACCACACTTTATTTCAAGTTTTTGTGGAAAACCCAATGTTTGCTTTTTTTTTATTTGGAGAGCCCAATAGTTTTCTTCAAAGCTTAATATTACCCAAGTTAAAATTTCAAGGAATGTAAAGGGTAAAAATAAATACAATAAAAATCTGGATGCATCAAATATACAAAACAAAAGTGATATCTAATTTCAACTAAACACTCTAGATTTGGAAAAAAAAAATGGTGGTTCAGGTGACTGTGTTGGAACTTAGGGTGGTTGCTGCGGGGACACTGGCAGCAGAGCGACGCAGCGGCCCAGCTGACGAACAGCGCCCTTCTGACGGTATGGACAGTGGCCAGGTCCTGCTGGAAGATAAAAATCTGCATCTCCATACTGATTCTCAGCAGAAGGAATCATGAAGTCCTCTAAAACATTCTGGTAAAATGTTGCGTTGCGCTTAGAGTTTACCAACACCTGCATGGTCATTGCACCGCAAATGATGACAGGAAATTTCCCACTGGACCTCAAGCAGTTTGGATTCTGTTCCTCACCTCAACTGTTTAGTAGATAATGTGTGTGTCACACTCAGTTTAAAACATTTATGCCCTGCAAAATATGGGCTCATTTCTCCACAGTATTCAATTTTTTTAAAACTCCTGTTTTCATGGGTTTTATGAGTGGGAAGCCCAAATTCTGTACAAATAAACAGATAAATACTTGAAACCCTGGGCCCTAAATTTATAATCTATGAAGGTGTAACTTATTTGAATGGAATTATGGAAATTAATAAACTTTTACATTATATTCACAATTTTTGGAATACAGCTGTATATCATACACAGTCAAACAACTGTATAAACACTTCAATGACAGAAAGGTTTATTATTGCAATCATGTTAAACTTTTAACAGCATTGAAACATTTAACAACATTGAAAACCCATGCCCACCTTCTTGCTTAGTCAGGTTGGTTTGGCTGTGTGGTACACCTCATCACAAAATACCTCTGCACTGTGACTGTATTTATGTTTCCCACAAGCAACTCTAGAGATACTTTGTCAAGACATTTGCAACTTTTTAATTTTTACAAAAACAGATTTACAAAATCAAAGTTATTAAACAGTTTGGAAGTCCCTCTCATTGTCACAATCCTAAAAAAGAATACATAGCTTAAGTAAATGTGATAAAAACAAACAAAGGTGAAGGTAAATAACAGTTCTGAAATACGTGAGTACCTGCTCGAGGCTTCATTGAAGTATGCACAATGTCTTTCAAACATAGTTCATTCCTGGCATCGTTGACCTGCCCGAGGCAAATTTGGCTGCAACATACGGCCGATTGTCCTTTGGTGGGCAATTCCAGCAAAGCAGTCCCCCACCCAGAAGGAGCAAAGCTGCAGATCCCCAGCCAATATAGAGCGAGGCTCCTAGCTCTCTGCGCTGAGCTTCGACTACCAGGGGGTTGTAGAAATCCCTGATAAGTGTCTGGGCAGACCAGCTTGCAGGTATAAGTATGAGAAAAGCAGCAATGATGAAGATCACCCCAGCGACGATACAAGCTTTTGCTTTCGCTGATTCATCTTCCATGCAGTTGGTGCACTTGCCTCCGATCACAGCCATAAAAACCCCAAAGATGCCCACTATAATAGAAATGACCACCATGGCCCGGGCTGCTTGCAGATCATGTGGAAGCGCCAGCAAGGAGTCATAGACCTTACACTGCATTTGCCCGGTGCTCTGTACCACACAGTTCATCCACAAACCCTCCCAAATGACCTGAGCTGTAACAATGTTGGCACCGATAAAAGCTGTGACCCTCCACATAGGCAAAGCACAAGTAATGATTGTTCCCAACCAGCCAACAATAGCTAACATCACACCCAGGATCTGGAGGCTTTGGGATACCATCTTGTTGTATTGGTCGTGCAGCAGTCAGTGCTTCATGAGAAAGTTTGTGAAATGTGCCTGGCAAGTATTAACCGACTGATTTTTATTTCACGCTCGCAGGGTGGGGTTTCTCTGGCCAGTCAAAGAAAATAAAAAAAAAACTGTCATTTGATACTGGATCTCTGTTTCATCCATTGTTTGAAAAACCTTGTATGGTTTAACAACTAGGACGACCCCTAGCCCTGGGTAGAGGAAGTGGGGTGGTAAGGGTAAAGCAGCACTCTCTATTGACATAACGTAAAACATGCAGTGTATAAATAGGCTAGAGTGTAACACAAGGCCACTCTTTGAGACAAATATTTTAAAGTAAGTTAGAATTTGTAGTTATGTTAAGCATCCTTGTTTAATGCTAAAGAAGGGCTAGGTAAAAACATTCAAATATAACTAAACTAGATGAACTGATACAGGAATAAAGCTGTAAAAGTTCTTTTTAATGGTATAGGGTATACAAAAGATGTATATTACTTTGTATGAAAAGCCAAAAAAACAATACGAACTTTGTAAACTATGGAACAAAACAGAGGAAGAACTAAATGACCCGCCTGACGGAAGTTCAGATTGAAGTGTGATGCATGCAGAAGTGTTTTATGATTGTGCATTACAGAGTAAAGCTGCATGAGCTGTCTTTGACGGCTAATAAGGCTGGACCATAATGCTTTGTATGTTAAGGAAATGAAGACTATTCGATTCTGAGACGGTGTTGTTTTAAAGCAGGAGTGATATGAGTAGTGTGAGTTTTTATTATTCTGAGGACAATGTCGCAGGTTAAAACAGTTCAAATAGGTTTGTGATCGGGATCTGTGTGGATTGGTCAATTTTATTCACACGGTACTTGCCCAACTATGCCTTAATCAATGTCAGCACAGTCATGCTGGAAAAGGGCCTTCCTCAAACTGTTTGCATAAAGAGGGACAAATACAGCTGTTCAAAATACAAAGCTAAATGCTTGAACCTAAATATTTTGATCAAATTAAACACCTAAATTCATTGTGTAAGATGTATGTTTCAGTACTTTTGTGTATATAGTGCATGTCTGTTCTGAATTATAATCCTATTATCCTATTTATCCTTATAAATAATAATCCTAGTTAAAAATTCCATTAAACATTTATTGATTTTCATAAAATAACAATCATGAATTAATAATATCTGCATGTTTTAATACACAAGTAATATTTTAATATTTATCTGCTGGATTTTGACTATTATTGTTATTATTATTATGATTATTATTATTATGATTATTATTATTAGTTAATTTTTATTTTTAAAAATTATGTGTTAATATCCAAACTAATCAACCCTTCATTTTGGTATAGCATTGAAAAAATTGGATTAAACTGTATAATCTGTATAAACCGTTCCAATTTGTTTACGCTTTACAAAACACTTAATTTACAATCACAAGGTTTAATTCGGGTATTTTAATAAAGAAATGGTAAAATCAATGGTCTGTATTTCAGTTACTTACCTGTATACAGAATCTCAGCCAATGGCATCTTATTCCACAATTCAAATTCCACCTGTTTAGACACACTGGGGGATGGGTGCGAGTGAACAATGGAGATGGTTTCAGGACGTGAATTCATAGATACTTTGAAAATCAATCAGTTTGCTGGTTTTAAAATAAAATGAATAGATGTAATAAGGGTTTTTGATGTTTTGACTAACTGTTAATATGGTCCTGGAGCTTTAATCCCTGTTATGTAAAGATTCATTGTATGCCTGGAGCAGATGCTTGATAAGTTAGATAAAAAATAATTTTTGTATTCTTGAATTTCCTTCTTTTATATTATAATGACGAAAATGTTTTTTGTTATTTAAGATTAGTACAAATATTTTGGTTAAAAATATTGGTTAAAAAAATTTTGGTTCAAACTTATTTCCTGGTTACTTCTAGAGTGAGATAAACGTTTTTTGCTCCTAATCTTTACACCAATAATTGATCATCTTATATTAAGTACAGCAAGTTAATACGACTCGTTTGGACTTACGTAAAAAGTTTTCTTATACAAAACTAGTTCCAATTGTTGTCCGTTAAGTCATTTGTGTAGCCACGCCTAAACTGGATTTTCAAGGTAAAGCAACTTAACTGGAAATGTTTTTCCATACACTGCCGCCGATATTGCACAACAACCACAAAGCTTGCAATAGACAAAAGACTAAAGATTTATTATTTTTTTGTTTTGTGACCTGAGAAGAACAAGTTAAAGTACAAAAATATTTATTTACAACAAAGCCATGAAACACAGAACATTGTTTAAACTATCACAATACTTGTTCATTATAATGTAACTGTACTTTTAAAAAATCTAATACACCCAGTAAAGTCAAAGTTTAGCAGAACATGTGCACAGTAATCAGTGTGGTTCCTTGTTATCCTCTGCACAAGGTATATTTATATTAGTAAAGCATCGTATACAGTCCATCAAGTCCTTGTAACATCTGCTCAAAGCCTCAGCCAGACAGTTCTTGAGTAAAGAACACGTTTTAGACGTAGTCCTTGTTGGAGGGTGCAGAAGCTTGGGAACGAGGAGCATTGTATTTGGCGGCGTATCCTCCACTCTCCTTACGTGGGCAGCTCGTACACAGAAGGCCTCCTCCGATAATCAGCAGACCAGCAGAAGCCCAGCCGATGAACAGTGAAGCTCCAATCTCTCTCTTCTGGGCCTGGTTGACCAGTGGGTTGTAGAAGTCCTGGATAATGGCTTGGGCTGTCCAGCAGACAGGGACCAGGCACAGCACACCAGCGATGATGAAGACCACACCCGCTCCCACAGCAACCTTTGCTTTAGCAGACTCGTCCTCCACACAGTTAGTGCACTTCCCTCCAGCCATAGCCAGTAGGATGCCCAGGATGCCCACGATGATGCAGATGACCATGAGGGCCCGTGCAGCCTGGAGATCCGAGGTGAGAGCCAGCATGGAGTCGTAGACCTTGCACTGCATCTGGCCGGTGCTCTGGACAACACAACTCATCCATATGCCTTCCCACGAGATCTGCGAGGTGACAATGTTGTTGCCAATAAAAGCGGTGACCTTCCACATCGGTAGGGCGCATGTCACGATAGCGCCGATCCAGCCGATCACTCCAAGGGCCGCGCCCAACATCTGCATGCCAGCCGACACCATTTTGTTTCACAGATGAAGCCTCTCTCTTGGTTTACAATTCAAATATCAGCACCCAGAGGTCTCCTCACACGCTTCTGGCAATCTGTGTGAATGCACACTCTATAAACAAGCAGTAAGAAGGTGGGGTCTGTGTTAGGCACCACCTCATAACCTGTTCTGCAGGTTTGGCTGTTTCGTCTTCAAATTAGAATGCCACTACTAGATTGTGACTCATCCCCCGATACTGTCTCTTCAAATTAAAACATTCAGCCTAATATAGTCACATCCTCTTTATGTTGTTTATTTTTTTTCTGCCCAAAACTGAACCCGAGTCATCCTGTACTTTGACGTAACGTACAAATGTGAAGTCAATGTGTCTCAGTTAGTGTGTAAATCTCTAACAACACAAAGTCAGGCAAACAACCTTATTAAGATTTATAAAACACCCCAAGTTTTATATTTTAGTTCCACATTTACTTTACAATTGAATTACAGAACAATTTTTTTTTTAATAATGTTCTGTGGGTAGCTCTGATTTTACACTTTTGTCCAGTTCTTTAAAATCAAAACTTAAACTTTCCAAAGTTAAAATTTGGAGACTGTGCAGCCTATATCATTTTAGTTTTTGGGTTGGAAGTTGGTTCTGAACCTAGAAGTGTGTTTGGGGTCATTGTCTTTCTGTAATTATGAACCCCTGACCAACAAGGCACAGACCAGAGGTTACTGTCTGGAGTTCCAAAATGCTGTGGTGGCACTTTCTTTGCCATGTTTACAGTTTCTGTCACATACCAATTGGAACTTCTAATAGGACGTTTTTTTCACGTTAGAAGGTGTACAATAACCCTGTTTGATGTACCAAATATTCAATATGTGATTAATCAGTCCATAGCACTATTGTTCCTTAGTACCATTCTGAGTTATATGCTAGGCTTAATCGTTTTGAATGTCAGCAATGGCTTTAAATATATATGTAAATATCATGTGTTGTTTAACTTTTGGCCAGCAGAGAGAGAGAGAGAGAGAGAGAGAGAGAGAGAGAGCAAAAGAGAAAGAGTGAGAGGGTAAGCTTTCTGTTCTATATTTTGCCACATATTGAAACATATGAAAACTAAAGTTAATTATAAACCAGTACCTATAGTGGGTTAAAAAATCATAATAACTTCACCAGCATAAAAACCTAAACAGAATTAAACAAAAAAAGTAACCACAAATAATGGAGATAAGCGGCATGATGACTTGATTGTTAGCATGTTGGCCTCTTAGCGTTAGGGTTCCAGGTTTAAATCCCATGTTTAACCATCAAACTTTGTTTTTCTTATCATAGTGTGTTGGTAACCGTTTTATAAAAGCAATAAAGCACTCAAGGTTGTGCATTGTTGTGAATAAATCATGAGAAGAGGTGTAACGGCACTCTGCTTGCGCTTTGTACCCAACTCCTCTTTCTCGTGGTTTATTTACAATAATGCACAACTTCAAGTGTCTTATTGCTTTAGTTATGTTGGTCATTAACATCAGTTATATCAGTGTGTGATAACTAGACTACCATATGATATGAGAAATAATTTTGAAAAAAATTAGTTAGGTGATGTAGTATGTGTAGTCTAGTAGCAAAATTATGAATATGAATGAACCATCTGTTTTACCCTTTATTATTCAGGGGGCGCCACAACAATAAACTCGCATACTCGCACTTCCTGACCCTCACTCTCTACCAGGCTTGGGACACACAGAATATGGGGACAATTTGGAGTAGTTGATTCGCCTTAATTTTATGTTTTTGGACTGTGTAAGGAAACCGGAGAACCTGGAGAAACCCATGACGGGGAGAACATGGAAACTCCATCGGGATTGGAATCGGGATTAGAAGGGTGCTATTCACTAAGCCACCATCCCACCTGTAAATATGACTGAATATGGAGTAAAATATCTATTTCTTGACATTTTTATACAACTTAAACAATACATGTTATTCACGTGTCTATGTAACATTTTATAATTAAGAATTTAGTTGTAAGCGATAGATAAATTTAAAGGTGAGAAACAAAATCAGAAAAACATCATTAACTAGATTTGAAACAACAACAAATGAGGTCTGATCAGGCACTGATTCATTTGTAATTCATCACGGTTTCAGCAACACCATGCCTCACAGTGCTGGGGACTTTCTATGAGGCTGGATTGAATCATCACAGGGAACTAGAGCTCAACTATGACACGCCCGCGGAAGTAGATCAAAATGTGCTCCATTTTTCACAGAGACAGGTGAAACTGCTGATTACACTTCCGTTTCATTTTTGAAAAAAATATGTTTTTGGTTAATATTTAAAGCTGAATATCGCCAGCAACAACTTCCTAATTTCGTTTCGAAAGATAAAAACATTTTTATATAAGAAGAATCTGCATTGACACTGAATGTGAATTCCAATGTAAACACAATCCTGCGCTTTCTGTTTGAAATGCAAACATCAGAAGTATTTATTCTGTCCTTCCTAATAGTTTCTGACAGTAAAATCAAAAAGCTCATCTAATAGCAGCTCAGCATTAGACTGGAAAACATTAAAACATAGGTGTGGCTGTTATCTGATCTGTGGGCTTGTGTGCAGTGGATTCTGAAGAATCTTGGTCCATAGGAAATCACAACTATTATGTTTCATTAAAATAACCTAAAGAAAGTGAGTCACTGAGAATCAGGCTTCTATTAAAAATGCTAAATAAAATGAGAGGAGAATATTGCATGAAATTCATTTTCTCGGTTGGAGTCCATGGAGAACGTTGTGGGGGAAGGACAGGTGGAGCAAACCAGCTGCCACCGGATCTTGCCAAACCAGTTTAGAAATGTGCAGCAGGTGAACATTGACTGCGACTGTGTCTAGGCATGACTACCTGTTGTTTTTTGAACTCTAATTAAATAGAGCTCTGCATTGTCTGTTGGTTTCCAAGCGAGCTTTGAATCGTAGTGGGTGCAGCCTTCTAGCTTTACAGTCAGGGGTCAAAACTGTTACTGAAAGAGGATGACACTGTCACTTGAAGACCAACTGAGAGCACAGATGCTGTTTACCTCTAAATATACAAAGGACATGAAAGCCTCTTCATATAGAAATTATTTACAGACTTGAAAGTTACATTAAATACAAGATTTTTTTTTTTTTTAAAGATATTGAATTCTATATAAATAAAACAGACATCATAATAACCTTGTACTTTTCACTTGGAAATAAGGTATTTTAGAACTACATATCTTAACATAAAATTAAAGCAACAGTTTCTAATTTACACTTATAAAAGGCAAAGCCCTATCTCACTGACTCACTCATCAATAATTCTCCCACTTCCCAAGTACTTATAAGGCTTAAATTTGGCGTTGTGATTCCCCATCATGTCCTTAGAAAAACTAAGCACTTTTCTTCTTACATTCAATTGTTAGTTTGATATCGCCATCGAATGCCAGTGTCACATCGGGGAATCCTGATTCCAAATCATGTCCTTGGAAAAAAACGTCTTTTCACTTAACCTACGTTTGGTTGTCCGTTCGGTATCGCCATCGAACGCAACACCTAGGATAGATTGGGGGCTTAGGGAGTACATACAAAAATGAAACTTGACTTCATTATTCTTAATCATATTCTTGGAAAACCTACAGCTAAATAAATGTAAGAAAACACCATAGTCACAACATACACTATATTCATTCCACATATTCATTTCAGATTTTTAATGGCCACAAATCTCACTTTATAATAATAATACTTTTATTTAAAATATATAAACTCCAAAGCCATCACTCAATCAAAACAATTGCATTTTAACTTTAATGCATGTGTCAGGTCCGCTAGGCGCACCTGCCCCGTGTGTGTGCCTTTTTCATGTTTCAGTTAGTTGACTCGTTTCATGTGTTTAGTTAATTAACTGTTTCATGTTCATTGG
>JAOUQT010313892.1:0-14741 GCA_025769995.1 Xyliphius kryptos | reverse complement strand
TAAAAATGTTTAACAGAATGCCATTTTGAGATCACTTCCTTTTGTGCCACAATGGAACTTATGGTGAATTTCATGGCACTTTGGTATTTTGGAATGATATCCTTCTTCAACTCGAGCATCTCCCTGCTTTATCTTTTTTTTTTTTTTTTTTGGGCTGCTGGATCCTGCAAACTTTTTTGGTTCCATGATGGGAGCTTCACTTTTACTTCTCAAGGAAACCTAACGAGGGTATAGTGAGATGTGTCCACGTCATGTGATCAGGCCATTAAAATCAAAGCGGTGACATCCAAAGTCAACGAAAACAGAGGATCCACTATGTTTATTTTTTACATGCTGTGTGTGATGTGACCTTGAGACACCCTGCTCTAGATGATACTGGACATGTATGAGAAACTCAGAGAGAACCTGAGCTATTAACTGCAGGTTACATTCGGATCCTTCATGCTGATCGTCATCCAGCAGTCGGTCCTGCACTCGAATAGAAGTTTAAAAAAAAGACTTCATTCAGAACCACAGCATCGGCTTCCGATTCAGGTAACGACGACT
Source organism: Xyliphius kryptos (assembly GCA_025769995.1). NCBI lineage: Eukaryota > Metazoa > Chordata > Actinopteri > Siluriformes > Aspredinidae > Xyliphius > Xyliphius kryptos. The sequence continues at coordinate 14,195 of JAOUQT010313892.1, read as the reverse complement.
TGCGCACACACACACCCTGTGTGTTGTTTAAAAATATCAGGAACTGGAGGAAAGCGGAGTGTTTCTAAAACGGTTGGAACAATAGGTTCTCGACAAACACAAGCGCTCTAAAATAAACCAGATGTCATGGTGCCCAAGTTCCTTCAGAACCCAAGAATGTTGTATGGAATTGGAAGGAATGCCATACTCTAACTTACAGTCTCGTGCAAAAGTCACGTTCTCAATGGTGGGGCTTTAGAATCACAGACTCTACGTTCTGAGTTGCGGAAACACAAAACTTGGATCCATGTTTTTGGACTGTGGGAGAAAACCCGGAGAACCCAGAGGAAACTCACACTGACACCGGAAGAACATGGAGACTGAAATGGGATTCGAACTGGGAACCCCAAGCGCTGAGATGTGAACGTGCTAACCACTTTGCCACCGTGGATTGCGAACAGCTTCTAAAAAATATAGCTGCGAGTGGCAATCCCAGGGTTCAAGCTGCCTGCCAATAGGAAGTAAACCATCCAACTTTTTAAGTGAAGCGTTTCAGAGTTTTAGATTTTTCAATCAATGATGAGTTAATTAGCATGATGACATTAATTTGCAGACAGCGATCTAATGGCATGAAAAAGTGTGTGAGTATGTATACGTTGCTGTCAGTTTTGAAATGGAATTTTCGGATGTTCCAGAGCGTTTAAAGCCAACCCGTCTCCAATGGAGACTAAAAATGATTAGGTATGAATTTATTATGGACAAGCCGTTATAGCACCTCCTTATAGACCTAAGCACACCAAATTGAATCTGCGTCCTCGGGGACTCATTGTAGAATATTTGAGGGAAACGTTTTTGAGTTTTATATTTTTTTTTAATAAATTTTGCATTAATTCGAATTTAGACGTAGGAATTCATTTGCATGAATTTTGCTAATCAACATTAAAAAAAAAAGCAAGTGTAGCTTACGGGTCTAAATTGCAACATTGTTTGTTTGGAGTCTGTAGGACTTATGGTCTTGGCTGCCAAGCACATTTAACCCGAGAAAAAGAATAATAGTGTTAATACTAATTTTTTTTTTTTAATCTGAAAACAAAACAAAACAAAAACCTAAAAATGTGTCAGTTTGTATTGTTTAAAAATGGATCACGACTTAATGACCATGAGAGCACGTGGGTCTTGGGATGAGACTTGTTCAAAACCCGTTTTAAAGAATTTGTTTGTTCTCTAAGGGAAACATTTAAATCTGATATAAATCCTTTATACATGCTGAGTTTACCAACTTCTTCCTCTTTCAGTTAAACCCATTAAGGGTCACCAGGGAGGTGGGGGTAAGTGTGGATCCACTAACCACCGGATGCCATTCCTGATGTAACTCCAGGAAACCAAAGGCCCTGAGGCAACACCCCACAAACACAGGGAGGCCCTCGTGTTATGAGGTGGAGGTGCTAACTGCTGCACCACCCTGTTGCCCAAATTCGACAACTTAAAAGTTTTAGATGTTTAATGTCCTTGCGTCTGTACTGATGGTAAATCAATGTAGAGGTCATTTGAAAAAACTAAACTAACCCAGAACTTAGAGAAAGTAAAGAGTTAATAAAGAACAGATTGAGCAAAGAACAGTGAGTTTTTAGAAGATTCATGCATATCAAGATCAGCTTGCTAGGGACACTCACCGATTTGGCAGTGGTGGAGATGTACTGCACCACCATCTCCCGCTTGGTGCTCAGGTCTTTTCCACGCAGAGGAGCTTTACGTTCTTCGTTCAGGTTCATATCCTCCTGAGGAACAACAATAGCAAACGCATAAACTCCACTGATCATACAGATTTTTTGTATGATTTGTACCTGCATTCGCTGGTCCGTCTGTTCCTCTACATCAGGCATGTTTAAAGTCACGGCCGGCGGCTTCAGGCTTAAAAACTCACGAATAAATCAATCAAAAAAGCTTTTCAAATGTAATTCCACCTTTTACCACAAGAGCCCAGCACCATTCTAATATTATACAGTTTCCTCATAAATAAGAGTCTTGTATTAGTCTTTGCTTCCAAAGATTTGCTAGATCTTATTTTGAGGGGTGACTAATTTTTTCACGGACAGAAGAATTCACAATTATTGCTGAACAAACAACAAAAAAAAAGCATTTATTATATTCCGTACAGTATGGTATTGCAGCTTCCGGCCACCAGGGGTAGCACACCACAGCATAAAAGCTTTACTAGGTCTTACTTTCGGGGGAAACACCGCATCTGTGTCAACCTCTGGCAGAATTGAGGACAAATCGTCAGATATTCAGAGGCAGCTAGCAGGCGGAGGCAAGGCTTTTGATTATTTTTCATTAGCCTTCGATAAAAGCGCAAAACGACTGAATTTTTAAGAGGTCTAGACATGAATGCGAGAAAGGAGCTCGACCTTACATTTACACCAGGCCTGTCCAAAGTCCGGCCCACTGTCAGACCCCAAACGGCCTGCAGCTTCAGTCGTATAGTCATTAGCGTATTATGGGCACTAATCAAAACACCACAAGGGTGCGGGGGGACAAACTCGTGGCATAGATCTAGGCGTAAGCGGTCAAAGAAGAGTTCAAATATTTTGCAACTGTGGTCATACTACAGTATTTACCCTGCCCTTACACCACTGCACATCTGCACCACGTTTCCATAACAACGTAGCAAACTTCTTTTGTTTTTTCTTCATATGCATGATGTTTCTCTAAAGTTAGTCATAGGTCATTAAAAGGAAACTTCCCATGAACTGCCCCCTGAGAATACCTCCCCCTCCCCCATTTCCTGTGCAGCATTCAGCACATTATGCAGATACGCATGAGCTCAGAGTAAATACAGCTCATACAGTGAACCCTGAGCGCAGAAATGTAAACAACAACAAACCATCGGTCAAAAGGAAACCAGGATTTAAGGATTGGATCAATTCTCTCAGTCCTGATATGTTTAGGTGCAGGTTCATTCTCGCCTTCGATTGGTCAGATCTGTCTAAGGCGGGAGGAAGGAGGTACAGACAGACACTGGAACAGCCGCACGGACACATTTCAGCGTAATCTGGTTGAACCAGGGCGTAGTAGCTTAGTGGTTATGGTGTGAGGGTTGTCAATTTGAGGGTTGGGGCTCAAATTCACCAAGTGCACTGTAGCAAGGCACTTTACCCACAATGCTTCAGGGTTGCTGGATCTGATCTCCAATCTGACGAGGTTGGAATAATTATAAGTCTGCAGAATGACATATTATAACAGAAACTGAAAATCGTCCTTCTGTCCTTCTACACAAAATGCTCCTCAGGGCTCCATTCTGGGCCCACTTCTATTTATTATTTACTTCACCTATTGGTTCGACAATCCGCAGTCATGGTATTAGCTTTCACTGCAATGCTGATGAAACAGATTTATGAAGTAGAGGAAATAAGTATTTGATCCCCCACTGAACGATTTTTCTTTCGATCAATGTTTTTATGAATCAAACCTTGTGTTTTTTATTATAGTGCGTACACAAGCATTTTAAATAAGCAATAAGACACTCAAGGTGATGTATTATTGTAAATAAATCACAGGAAAGAGGTGGAACTGTTTGCCGCTCAATGGTACGCAAGACGTGGCTTTTGTACCCGGTCGAATAAACAAAGGATTCCTCGGTGTGGGACACCACGGGAATAATATGGAACCTTAAGGATACCTTGAGGATACGGGGCTAAACCAAAACACAAAAGGTTCTTTAAAGTCAATCATAACAAGGTTTTAGAGACTGTAGAAATTTTTATGATTCAACCTCACTGAGGTCTTGTTATTGAGGAACTGAGGAGGTGAGAGAGCAGCATACAGGTGAGGCACATCTGTGGGAACCTTTTGTAGAACATCATCTGAGCTTTACTGTGTAAAAAAAAAGTTCTGTCTGTAAGAGGTATAACTATATGGAGTGTAAATATTTTAAAATTGCTTATTTAAATCAACCCCGAGCTGCACGCAGATAAAGCCACAAGGTTCAAGCTGCCTACAGATGGTCTGGACATTAGGCAGTAAACCGTGTTACCTTTAAAGTAAAGCATTTTTGCGTTCTAGATTTATTAATAAAGAAAGAATTAATTAGAATCAGGATGTATGCATTTATTTGCATAAAGCAGCATTATTGTAATGTTTGCGTATTGCAGACTGCTCGGAAACAGAGTTTAGCTAACCTGTCCCCATGGAAATTATGAATTTTAGAATTATGTGGTATGGATTTCCATATAGCAGCTTAGACATATAGCCGTTATAGCACCCCCTATAGACATAAGAGCACCAAAGTTGATCAGCCTCCTGAGACTGTGTGAAGTGTTTTGAATTTTAGATGTTTTAATACATAATCTTGACGTATGGATTGTCTGTATGTGCGGAATGTAAAAGTCAATTTTTTTGGGTAATTACTGAAGAGCATGCACTGCTGAATTTGTGGCAAGCACATGGGGGTTGAAAGAAAAACCTAGCACTAGTTTGGGAAAGTAGGTTTTGCAAATTGTGCTAATTTGCAAAAAAAAAAAAACAAAGTGGCCGTAGCCTACAGGTCCAAATTGCAAAGTTGTTTTGGAGTCTGGAAAAGAAATGTGTGTAGTCTGTGAAAATTATTGGGTAGAAGTCTAAAAGCCAATCGGTGTGAATTTTGTTGTGGGAAAAGACCCTACCCTACAAGTTTGGTGTCTGTCGGACTCCCTTACGGATTGGCAGCCAAAACCTAATTTGGCTGCCCAACGCGTTTTACCCAAGAAAAATGATAGCATTTACATTTAGTCATTTAGCCGGCGCTTTTATCCAAAGCGACTTCCAAATGAGAGAATTTGTAGAGGGAGTGGCACTGAAATAATTATATTTCAGTGAGCCCTCTCGACTATGTACCCTGCAGTAACTGCCCAGTTTAATTCTGAGTCACATGCTGCATTGTGTTTTAATCATTTTACAATTTTTACATAATTACTGTGATTCATTAGCTCTACCTGCTTTTCTTGTCTGTTCTCCTGAGGTGTTGCCATCTCCTTGTCCATGACACTGCGGCTACGAAGATTGCGGGATGGAACCTGGACTTCCACTGGACTGATAGGATGGACTCACTGGACTTATAGAGTTTACAGTGAGGAAAATAAGTATTTGAACACCCTGTGAATTTGCAAGTTCTCCCACTTAGAAACCATGGAGTGGTCTAAAATTTTCATCTTATGTGCATGTCCACTGTGAGAGAATGCCAGAACCTTGATATGCTTCTTATGCAGCTACTCCTTGATTATCCTGGCTGTGTGCTTTGGGTGATTGTCATAAGGAAGACCCAGCCACGACCCATCTTCAATGCTCTAACTGAGGGAAGAGGTTGTTCCCCAAAATCTCGCAATACATGGCCCTGGTCATCTTTTTCTTAATACAGTGCAGTCGTCCTGTCCCATGTGCAGAAAAAACCTTATAGCATGATGCTTCCACAACCATGCTTCAAAGCAGGGATGGTGTTTGTGGGATGATACTCATCATTCTTCGTCCTCCAAACACGTTGTGGCCAAAAAGTTCTATTTTGGTCTCATATGACCACAGAACTTTCTCCCATGACTCCTCTGGATCATCCAAATGGTCATGGGTAAACTTAAGAGGGGCATGGACATGTGATGATTTATGCAGGGGAACCTTCTGTGCCATGAATGACTTTAAACTATGACGTCTTAGTGTATTACCCACAGTAACCTTGGAAACAGTAGTGACAGCTCTCTTTAGGTCATTGACCAGCTCCTCCAGTGTAGTTCTGGGCTGATTCCTTATCTTTCTTAGGATCACTGATACTCCACAAGGTGAGATCTTGCGTGGATCCCCAGTCAAGAGATTGACAGTCATGTTTAGCCTCTTTAATTTTCTAATAATTACACCAACAGTTAATCTTTTTTTACCAAGCTGCTTGGCAATTGCTCCGTAGGCCTTTAAAGCCCTGTGGAGGTCAACAATTATATCTCTGATGTCTTTGGACAGCACTTTGGTCTTAGCCATGTTAGTAGTTGGGAGTCTTACTGATTGACTGGTGTCTTTATGCAACTTATTTGCAGCATTTTTTTTTCAGATTATGTCTCTTACAATGGATATGCACCTAAAATGAAGATTTTATACCCCTCCAAAATTTTAAGTGGGAGTCGCAGGGTGTTCAAATACTTATTTTCCTCACTGTATATAATTTTACTATTGTTAAATACAGACACCTGATCTCTAAACACTCCTGGCTGTCCTACACTGTTGGTGCTGACGGCTGCTCAAGCGGGATGTGTGGGCATGGTTGCTTAGTGGTTAGGGTGTTGGGCTATCAATCTGAAGGTTGTGGGTTCAAATCCCAGGTCCTCTAAAGTTACAACTGTGGGTCGTTGAGCAAAGCCCTTAACCCTCATTGCTCCAAGGGTGCTGTAAGGCGCTTTGGAAAAAGCATCGGCAAAATGACCACATATTAATTATTAAGAAGGATGAGTCCCCCACTGAGCCTTGGTCCTCTCAAGTTTTCTGTCTTAAAAAAAAAAAAAAAAAAAAAAAAAAAAAAAAAAAAATCACCACAATAGGGAGTGTTTTCTTGCCCTTGTCACTTCAGATTGCTCTTTGTTGGTTTAGGCTCATAACTCGCTCTTTAGATAAAATCCTTGAGCTTTAATTTAAGAACAACAAGTTAAAGACAAACCAGCTAGGGCGTAGTATCAAACCTGAGCTTTACTTGATCGTAAAAATGCAGAATGACTCTGTCTTACGGAAAGTGTTGGGGAGTTGTTTCCACCATTTAGCAGTGGTGAGTGAGAATTAGCGCCACGGTGAGGTAGAATTTCTACCATAGCGCAGGGAAGGAGTCAGGAGTGTATTGAGGAAAGATGGACTGAAGGTAAGAGGGGTCAAATCCAAAGATTGTCCTTTGGCCAGAGTGGAAAGAGAGGATGTAATAAGGCTCACACACAGACCATCGGGATCACCTCTGAGACCGAGAAACAGCTCTGTAAAACATCAGACCCACCAACGCAGCAGAATTGTTCACTCACCATCATTTTCTCAAACAGGTCCATGATCTCTTTCTCTGAAAGGTTCCAGGAGCGCTCGTCGAAAAGCGGCTGAGGCACGGGCAGTTCTGAATGGGGCGAGATAGGGTCGGTCGGATGCTGGATAACCGGCTTCTCCTTCTTCGTTCCCTGCTTTCGGAAACTCGTGATCCTGTCCCGCTGTCGGAACGACGAACAAACAAACGAAGACGACAATTACCATCGATACAAGATCAATAGGAAGAAAACATAGTATTGTTCTTCTTTACAAAGGATTAGTCAGAAGTGAATTAAAATTGTCAGCAGTGGTTCTTTGGTATTAAGCGTATAAACTATACAGGCAAAAGTATGCAGTCCCTCTTTATACTTGTTTAAAGATGTCTACACGGAGGCTTCTGGCCACACCAACGGCTTGAGTGATTTTTACAGTGGAAATGAGTGAACACAATTAAAATTGGCTTAGGCTTGCTCAAATTTAACTGCTTTAGTAATATTTTATTGCATATCTATTAAAATATTTATACATATTTATAAAAAAAACAATTGACCTTTTTAAAGGATATGTTAACTTATCAACCAGTAGAAACCACCTCAGGATGTTGTTTATGCTGAGAACTGGACCCGACCGTGCAATGCAGCTAGGAATTGGTCTTTGCCGTCTAATAAATTATTATTTTTTTAGAATACATAACAATACAAAAAAAATTATTAAGTGGTGATTTTTTTTTTTAAATCACACATTAAGAAATAAATCTTTTGAATGACATCGTATGTGCCACAATTGTATTGTCCCTTTGCCATCAAGACCTCACTTAATCTTCTCCTGTAACTCTTCACAGGGTGGGAGAATGCAGACAGAGGGATCTTGGACCTTTCCTCTTTGCAAAACCTCTCTAAATCGTTCTGAGTCCTGGGACTTCTCCTATGCACGCTCCTCTTTACCTCACCCTACACTTTGTAAACTACAAAAGAAATGACATCAATGGTTCAAATACATGTATTTCCGAGAAATTGTTAAGGGTGCCAATAATTGTGAAACAGATTCCTTTTTCTAAACATGTTCAGAGTGAAATTGTGTTTCTGCAATCAAGAAGGCATTTATTTTAAAGCTTAACGACTATATATACAGTGGGACCAAAAAGGGTTTGGTCAACCATTGATTGTGCAAGATCTCCCTACTTACAAAAGATAAAATGAGGATCCTGGAAATCACATTGTAGAATTTTTCAAAGAATGTGTTTGTAAATGATGGTGGAAAAAAAAAAAGTATTTGGTCATCCGCAAACAAGCAAGACCTGTGGCTCTTCTCTCCTCCACTTGTTAGCTGTATTAATGGCACCTGTCCACAGCCTTAAACAGTCCGACTCCAATCTCAATCATGGTCTAGACCAAAGAGCTTTCGAAGGACACCAGGAAGAAAACTGTAGAGCTGCAGCAGGCTGAGAGTAGTGGATCTTCAACAGGCCAGCAGGTTGGTGTGAATAAATGAACTGTGGGAGCGATTGTAAGAAAATGCAAGACATGCAAGACCATTAATGATCTCCCTCCATCTGGGGCCTCATGCAAGATCTCATCCCGTGATGTCAAAATGATCACGAGAACGGTGAGCAAATATCCCAGTACTACACGGAGGGACCTGCTGAACGACCTGCAGAGAGCTGGGACCAAAATAACAAAGGCTACCATCAGTGTTCAGAGGGACTCCGATCCTGCAGTGCCAGGCGTGTCCACCTGCTTAAGCCAGGACATGTGCAGCCCCGTCTGAAGTTTGCAGAGAGCATACGGATGATCCAGTAGAGGACTGGAAGAAGATCGTGTTGTCAAACCCAAATACAACTTTTTGGTAAAAACTCAACTTGTCGTGATTGGAGGAATAAGAACACCAAACCTACTCTGAAGCATGGGGTGGAAACCTCATGCTTTGGGGCTGTTCTTCTGCAAAGATGATAAGACGACAGATCTGTGACAAAGGAAGATGGAACTAGGCGTGTATCGTGGGATTTTAAGCCAAAAGTGAGAGCATTGAAGATGGGCCCTGGATGGCTCTTCCAGCATGACAATGATCCCAAACCCACAACAAAGGAGTGGCTCCGTAAAAAGTATTTCAAGCTCCTGGAGTGGTCTAGCCCATATCCAGATCCATGCAAGATCTGTGAAAGTGCATGTTGCTCAGCGACAGCCCCAAAACATCACTGCTCTAGTGTAGATATGCCTGGAGGTATGCGCCAAAGTAACTACAACTGTCGTTATTTACCAAATCCTTACTCTTACTGAATTCTTTAAAAATGCTACAATGTGATTTCCAGGACATTTTTTCCTCATTTTGTCGTGTATTTAATGTGTTCATGTGATGAACATTGCAGACCTCTTTCATCTTTCTAAGTAGGAGGACATGCACAATTGGTGGCTGACTAAATACGTTTTGGCATGCATATATATATATATATATATATATATATATATATATATATATATATATATTGTAAGTGCATATTTATATACTTCAACTTGCACTGTATGTGGTTTTTTTTTTTTCACGATACCGGACTAAATGGGACGTCCAGTGATCTGATGATGCAATGATGTCACATAACTACAACATTTTAATAAATGCGGGGTGTAGACATTTACATATAACAGAATCTCATTACACAGATTTTCTGTGTACACATTACCTGCACCCTGATCATGACAGTGACATCACATGACATCACACACACAAGAAACACTCAGGGAATGGAGACCACAGGACAGTAATGTTTTGATTAAAAAAAAAAAAAGCGACGGACAGTGGAATTAAAACGTTCAGTCTGCGTTCTAACAAACCATGCATAACTCACAGTTAGTTTATCATTAGTAGGGTGGTTTGATGGTAGGGGTGGGGGGGGCGTCGTATGGATGAAATGAAAGCAAACATAAAGCCAGTCAAAATCACATCAATAAAACTATTACCTGATTGGTCATCTGTGAAAATGACCCAACAACAGAAGTGGACAAGTTGAGTGATGGTACTCAATTAGAAAAATAAATTTGCATGTAAGACGAGTTTTGAAACCAAATGGACAGAATTTGGATTAATTATGGTGCGATCTTCTAAATAATTAACACTTTGTAACAAAGCTGCGCTTTGCACCCCGATGATTATTCTGCAGTGCATCCAGAGCCAATGATTAGTCCCAGCGTATCACTGTACAGTACATGTATTCATTTACATTAGACTTTACATTTACATGTGGGTTTCCTCCGGGTTCTCCGGTTTCCTCCCACAAACCAAATTGATAGTTAGACAGCTGCCGGATTAGCAACGGAAACGGGGGTTCCACAGGATAAAGATCATCTGATTTTGTCTTGGGGGGAAAAAAGAGAGAGGCACACGCTTGACGGAGCAGCGTTCTCGTTGCCATGGTAACCACCGTTCATTTACTGGTTACCAGCTAACAAGGACGAACCGTGAAAGAGTGAAAACATTTTACTTTAGTGCACTTAGTTGCAATGCACCTAATAAATGTTGGTCAGCGCTGAAGAAGACAGAACCATGAAGACGGGGTGGTCCACAGAAAGGCAGCCCGCCTCCGGCGACAATAGGAGGGTCACGCTGTATATCTTTATGGCTTCGAAACAAGTCCTAAATGTTTTTAACACGTGTCCAATGAACTCCATTTATCTCATATGGACAAAGATACCGGAGAGACATGCAGGCTCATCCACCTTCTGCATAAGGAGCCAACTAAGTGACAGTAAGGTGTCCAGCTTTGAGTCATTCCACTGATTGCTTTCATTTCATAAAGCGTGTGCAGTCGTAAAAAGATGAAAGAGAAATAAAAATACAAAACAAAATATAAAAACCTTACCATGTCATCAGCCAATGTTTTAATATGTATGTTCTGTTGAAGGGAAGGGATAACACAGATATAATAGTGTAGCAACCTTCAGTTTACATTAATGTGCATTTAAAACAGTGTTATTCAATCTGATCAACAGGATAATCGGATTAGGATAGCCTCACACGCTCAATCACTCTTGCCAATATATCGGCACTATATTTAGCAACGTTTCAAACCCCTTGGCGGCTTATTTTCTTAAAACATGAATGGCAAAAAAGTGCAATTTATTAATACTAATTTTGGATATTTCGTATTCTATATTTATCTGGCGACTTTTTATGGTCTTGTTTGAGACTTTTGGGAACTTTTGGGCAACCGCATCACTCTACGTCCAAAGCTGCCACTGACCCCGCACCCTAATGGCGGATCAGCATATAAATATAAATACATTGGAAATATACTAAAAATATATTCCTACCTAAAAAATCATTCATCATCCTTTTACGAGGATCAATACACTCAGGACAGGGTGCCAATCCATCGCTAGACACACAAATGCACAGATGGGGCAACTTGGAGCAGCCAAATTACCTTAATTCCATGTTTTTGGACTGTGGGAACAAACTGGAGAACACAGAGGAAACCCTTGCGGACACTGGGAAAACATGAAAACTCAACACATATCGGGATTCGAACCGGGAATCCCCAATGCTGAGAAGAAAACATGCTAACCACTTAGCCACCATAAAAAAATATATAAAAATAAACAAAGTTTGACAGATTCCAAATGGCTCGAAGGGTCTATCACAAATAAATAAATCAAAAAACTTTTACAATGTAATTTTTTATTACACTGTGCCTCAGGCAGAATTGAGATATTCAGCGGCAGCTAGCGGGCAGAAGAGAGGCTTCTGATTATTATTAAGGTATTCCATAGTTTGTTTAATGTTATCTGATTCTCCAGAGTTGTTCATGTCTGGCTTATAAAAAAAATAATGACACAAAAAAAATCAGTGTTAGAATGTAAATTGTTTTATAACAGTGTCTATTTTTATGCTGAATCCCACACATCTTCACTTCATCAAATTTGGGCGTGTTCAAATGTTTGAACATGTCATAAAGTGACGGCTTATTTCAAATTAATTTATTTATTTGTAACATATTTAGTGTTTTGTTACTCACTACTCACCCAACAGTCCCCATAGACACACCACAAAACTTACAAAAAAAAAAAAAAGGAGCTTAAAAAGAACTGATTTGAAACTGGATGTCAGAAAGCTGCAGGTGGAATGTGGAGGAGTCCTAATACTTTCGGTTATATATGATGCAGCATTACAGGATTTCATATACTATGATGATGATGATGATAATGATGGTTTTAAAAAGCCTGTGAGCTGATCCCACTTGGGCTGAGCTGCAGGTCCTGGTTTGCAGTTCCTTAAACAGATCTCAGATCAGACTGCAGACACATCACACTTTGAATCTGTCAGTTTCTATGAGCTGCTGGATCGGTCACCTTATTACTCACCTGATCCCGGAGTGATTGATTAACAGAATACAGAGTGATGACTAAGTCTGCCTAAGTGCCACCTAATGGAGCACCCTGAAGAGTTCCCATTGATTTATTTTTATTCTTAAATGTAAACGTGAATAGAAAATTGAAAGAACATAGTTAGTTCACTAAGAGTTTGCATATCTCCAGGAAGTTGACGTGTGAGGTCTCTGGTGGAATACACTAAGATTCATCAGATTTGGAAGATATCGTTCAAATAGATGAAGAGAATGAATCTGCAGTAACATTTGGCAGGTTCCATCGGCTGAACGGCAGCAGTTTGCGGGTTAATACTGTATGTATTAACCCTCATTCCTATCCCAGCCGCGGACAGAGTCCCGCTTTCCACAACCCATAGTTGTGTTAGTATTACGCAGTAAGTGGATGCTTCTTTTAAAGTTAATAAATTCCCTCCACTTTGGGTCGTTTATGCATGTGGTCGCCACTGTACACTGAATCACTGCAGCACAAAAGCATTTGTCATTTTGCACATTCGGTTCCTTCTGGTTCTAACTATATACGAACTCAGAATTCCGTGGGGCGTGGCTAAATTAAAGTCTTAAAGCCATACTGCTTAAATTTGGAGAGAAAAACATAGTAAATTAGGAACATTATGCTATATTTATGTATTTTATCATTTTATCTGAGCTGCTGCTTGGCCTTTTAACTCAACCCTGATCGCTTTGGCCTTCGCCCTGCGCCCAGCAAACCTGACAAATTTGGCAAAAGATGAATTCAGTGCATTTTCTATTGATGATGTCAGAACCGAACAGCCACACATTCTCCAAAGCACCACTTCCTTTTCCACTTCCTGTGCTCCTAAAGCTATTCTTCATACTTCAGTTCCTGTTATTTGAACTGAAGCTTCTGAACGGCCACGTTATTGTTTGTGGGACTGGGAGCGTAAGACGTGCTGGGACGCCGTGTGAATAACACCCTATTAGTGTCCAGGAAACGCCAGGGTTAGGTCACGAGAACGTGTTTATCTACAGTCATCACATCAGAATCTAAAAAAAGAACCGCCAGTTGTGCTGCGGTATTAAGTCATTTATTTATATAGCACTTTTTTATAGCAGTGTGTTGTCACAAAGCAGCTTTACAGTGATCTAAGCCTGAACCCCCCAAAATAAAGCTGAAGCAACAGTGGGTAAGTTAAATGTAACATTTGGGGAGGACGTCGCTGAACGCGGGTGAGACAATACCCTCATGAACAATCACATGGGGTCGGAAAACTATATAGTTTCACCTGAAGCCTCACGACGACTCGATTCCATATTGATTCATCAAGCCAACGATTTGTTTATTTTCGATACTTAAAAAGTCCCCTCGATACAATACGACAATACTTTTTGCATTAAATCTCATATAAAATCAACAAAAACATCATGTGCTCTTTAAATGAGCTACAGAATCAGTATTCTATACACACAATGTACATCACACTATAGCAGCTGTGATTAACTGTGGTCTAGAAAGAACAGTCACATAAAGCGCAATCATCAGATGCAAAGTGTGCAGCTCGATTCTATACACTCTTACAGACAACAAAACCCACAATGATCCCTACAGGCAAACGTTTTAGTTGGGAAATGTAAATATTTATATCTACACTGCTCAAAAAAATAAAGGGAACACTGAAACAACACAATGTAACTCTAAGTCAACCACACTTCTGTGAAATAAACCTGTCATCAATTTTACTTGCTGTTGTGCAAATGGAACAGACATCAGGTAGAAATTAGAGGCACTTAGCAAGACAACCCCTATAAAGGAGTGCTTCTGCAGGTGGTGACCACAGTTCTCATCCTTTCTGGCTGATGTTTTGGT